>OV816029.1:18161211-18335430 GCA_929113105.1 Agrypnus murinus | reverse complement strand
GTCTAGTTATTACTCGGAATTTTGTCGGAAATACTCAGATTTCTATAGTGTGTACCTAGGAATTTGTAATATTTTCGTAGTAAACATGTTTATTGATTTTTGCTTAGTTTATTGATCAAATTAATAAGATTTGTAATTTTGATATCATGGAGGTCCGGTATATTATTTCTACTTTATTTAAAATTTTGTGTTATCGGATTTTTATGTTTTTTTTTAATTAGCAAAATAATACAACACGTAGATTGGTTATATAACCAAATACTAACACTACAGCGATACTGACGCATGCGTGCTAATTTTTTGTAAATAAATTGTATATAAATGATAACAGATAATTGCATTAACTTTCAGTAATTAAAACCAATACGTATTTTAGCACGCCATTGCTACACTATGAACACGCCAAACAATAGTGTCTCTACCTGTCGGTTCTAGGAATTCAAAATTCTCTTTCCGCCAGCGGAAGTGGTACGGACAGTACGCTATACGGATTTAATTCTCCCTAATACCCATTTTAAAAATCCAAACTCGACTCCTTCGTGGCCTCGTCTGTAAACTGGAAAACTCGTAATGTAAAATCTCAATTACTGCTCTACTTTCATTACAAGGATTTTAAGTAGGAAGATGCGTGCGGTCTATAGAACTAACAACCCAAAGATGTCATAAAGGGAAGTGTATTTCTTGATCTTGTGTCTGTGGAAACTTCATATTTCGAAGAAGCATGTTTGTGGTCATTTATTGTATTTGAAATGACACCCTGGTTTTAAAACAACATATAACCGCTAAGTTTTACGAAAGGCACAAATATAAAACATGAAGAATATATACCACGAAGGAGTTTTTATGTTTTAGTATTTAAGTTGCAAAAAGCGATTTATTATTTTTATTTGACGCCTACACTACGGGGGAACCAACATCTAAGGTCATCTGTCCCCCATCTAACATGCAACACGAATACACACATCCATAGTTGAGGTGACGGAATTTTCCAATTAGAAAAATCCCGCTGCCCCAAGTGAGATTCGAACCCACGATCCTTGGAACACGAGTGATGCACTAACATTACTCGTCCACCGCCGGCCCTAAAAAAGCGAATTTATTTGTCTAATAGGTCTGACGGTTTGATGACATGATCTCAAAGTTTGAAAAACAATTAGAATCTTTAATGATAGCAATCATCCGCCAAGTGGTTATAACTCATTTAACATAAACATTGTAATTATAAAATTATTAAACTGCTGAATTAATGCAAGAGCAGGGAATTACCTAAAACGTGCCATCAACTTGTTTATTACTAATAAATTGATCAGTAAAATTAGAAAATCACGGTCAAGGCTAACGCATCTACTTGTTACAGAATTGATTGATCATTCGTTCCAGATTTTCCAATAGATAATAAACTAGTTCAATTCCCTATACGATTACAAAATAAATATGTTATCTTGCATAGTAATTTTTACATACGTAGGATAAATATATACAACTTTATTAGGGTGGCCGTTATTTTGCAAAAGTTAAAATTTTTTAGGTCCCTCCCTCTAGATCTTTTTAAAATGTCAAAAAAATGAGCTGTGTTAAATTTCAGCCCATTTGGACAACATTAACCCGTGCCACCGAGAGGTTAAAGTTTAAATGGGATTTAACATGGATTTGGTGCATTTCTAGAGAGTTTCTGGCATAACTTTTTATCTTTCTATGTTTTAACTTGAATTTATAAATTTATGTTGTTGGAACTGCTGAACAACAACTTCAACCACAGAAGTACACAATATTTCACGTTAAAACATAGAAAAATAAAAAAGTTATGTCACAAAGTCTCTACTCGAGCAATTCACCACACCCATGTTAAATCCCATTTAGACTTTAACCTCTCGGTGGCACGGGTTAATATTGATCAAATCGGCTGAAATTTAGCACAGCTCATTTTTTGACATTTTAAAGAGATCTAGTGGGGTGGGGGAGCTACAAAATTTTAACTTTTGCAAAATAACGGCCACCCTAAACTTTATACAAGAAACTGTCATAATGGAAAGAACCATTTTAGAATAAAATTACTTACTGAATATTAATTACAATTAACAGGTTTAATTTATAATATACTTAAGGCAAGTCACAGGAGTTTTCGGAGATATAGCTCACGATTGCTGTTTTCAAATTGTTCTTACAGTTACAGCAGGTACTCCACAATGTAAAATTCTCCAGATGTCGGGAGCACAAGTCGAATATTTACAGATATAGAAAAACAAATTGGAAGTATCTACGAAACCATATGTATGATAAAGAACGCGCTAGTAAAATAAAGAAGGGTTTATATCGAGTCACGCCTTTGCTCTTCTTAGTTTGTATTAGTGGGGGAATATTCGAGCATTAAAGTTGTTTGGTAAACTATAAAACAAGCATTGGTGTAGTTGTTTGTAATTGAAAGAGAATTTCATGATATTAAATTTTTCCAGAATTAAAAAAATCATTTGGCAAATTAGAACCAAATAATCACTTGCTTTTTAAGTAGCTTACAATTTTTACACATAATGACTGAAAATAAAATAAATATTCTTATGCTCGACTATTCTCCCACTAACACAAACTAAGAAGAGCAAAGGCGTGGCCCGTGATATAAACCCTTCTTTATTTTACTAGCGCGTTCCTTATCATACACATATATAGTTTTGCAGATACTTCCAACTTGTTTTTCTATATCTGTATATACCCAGACCCAGTACGATAATTTGTTTCAGGGCTACTATAGAGAGTGACCAAATCCCGGAATAAAGAAAAGCCTACAATAAACAAACTATTTCATCAACAAAATGCAGTTCGCAAAAGTTCAATACCTAGTTAGTTTTTCGTAAATGGAGATTCTGTTGTGAAGTCCGTCAAACGATTTATAAAACAATCCTGCATAAAATAACAAATCAAAGCAACTTAAGCAACGTCAGTACAATCATTTTACAAATCTTGCGAGGATATTAAAACGTGATTTAAGAAACTCAAAAGCGGACCACTAGTATAAAATCTCTCAAAACTATCCAAAAAACCAAAAACGGATTCATACTTCACTAAAATTACGATATATCCGCTAAAAGCATTTCCATCCAATAAATTAAAAAAAATCCAAAAATCAATAAATACTGACAGTAAAACACATACGGCAGTAGTGACATTTAAGGCACGATTAACATGTCCAGTTAACAATAATTGTAGCTGTAATGATATTACAAACTTTAATAATCGTTGTTTTATAGTAAAATTTCCAAATAGGACAAATTTACAATTTATTATGACATATTAAAACAAGTCTATTTAAATTTAGTTACCATTTAGATTTTGACTTATCTATAGATTCAATCGAGAGGTTTGGGTTTGATATTAATTATAGTAATATATAATTCAAATCACACAATTAGAATCAACATAAATGAAACAAATAAAAGTGAACTGACATGAAGGAAATTACTCTACGAGCAAGGACAAAATGGCTACCTGCTTCCTTTTTACATTTATTATTATTTTTTCTACAACAAAAAATAGCAGCATCCCTAACAACACAAAATCAAGCTGCCAACTTTAAAGAAACTGTAATAAACGTATATTTAAAATCATGTCTATCTTTTGCCTATACCTGTATGTTATAACACAACTTATAATTTAATTATAATGCAATTTGGTTACTGTAGGTTTGACCACTACAAACTCCAGAAATAAACATTTCAAGAAAACGCCTAGCAATTTAAATACAGGGTGTTTTATAGCCTGTGCACCAAACTTGACCAGCGCATTTCTGATGGCATTTGGAACAAAAAATCTTAATGAACCTTTTTGATCAGAGAAAATAAGAATTTTTAGTAATTTTGGCCTACATTTTTAAAAAGTAAATTTAAAGTTATAACGCGTTTATGGTGATATCATTAGTAATTGTAAGTACCAGCTTTGAAATCTGAGAACCAGACAAATTAATTTGCTAATAAAGCACGAGTTTGTTTAGAGCATAAACAATACTAATAAAGCAGCGTGTTAATCTTGAAATAAATTCAAGGTCTAATAACAGCTTTAAAGTAAACCTGATTTATAAGAGAATATCTGAATATCTTATCTGATTTTTAAAGAGAACATTAGATTTCATAATATGGTAAACTAATAAAAATTGGCCTTTAATCTAATTAGATTAAAGGCCAATTTTTATTAGTGTGCGGAGGCTTTAAATTTAATTTAAAACATAAAATCATTCAGCTTTATAATAAAATTACATTACGAATTCTTACTAATATGTGATACAATGTGGGTAATCCCCAGTTTTGACTACTGCAGTGAATAGTGATCACCATGACATGGATAAAATTTAGTGTCCTAGGCAGCATATTCTCATAATATCAAGGGGAAAAATATTTATATATTTTTTTATATAAAGCCAAAGTTTTAATTAATAAATATGCACTTTAGAACACACTAGGAAGTAAAAGAATAAAGTTGATTTTTCTTACTATCTTCATAAATTGCCATTGTTCAGCTAACGATGTGCTATCGTTATTTATTTTTGTACATAAAAATGAATTTGAAGCTATTTCAAGGCATGTATGATCTAAAACAGACAAGGTACATGGTTGTGATGCTGTATGCAAACGCTACTTTACCTGTATCTTTAATTTAAAAAATATATATGTTTCAAGTTAACGATTTGGTAAATTCGTTAAAAACTGCTTCTGTACTAAAATTATTTAGCTTGTGGCTAAAGTATTTCATTGGGTTGTCAAGCAGTTGGGCACAACTTTGACATAAATGTAAATGTTGGGGTTATTTTTTATACAAGATATCTTTAAAACAAGATACAGATTTCTGCGGTTTGCCATAGCAATCTGAAATTATGTAATTTTGATACTATTTCGATGTTATTGGGATCTAAAAGCAAGTAAATGATGTTTGATATGATGTAAGGATAGTATTTGTTAATATAGAATGTTGTAACTAGACAAATTAAAGTAGAGTCTGGAACAGTGGCCACCTTTTTATAGTAACATCAATAACAACCAAAATTAACCCTTTTTCATAGAATCTGTTATCATTAGATAACAAACACTGTTTTTACTTCTACACCATTACATTCTAGAACTGAAAAAACTAAATTATAACAAAGATTTTGGAGTTGGAAGAATTTAAAATAAAAGTGGCCACTGTACCTACAGTGATGGTACAGTGGCCATTAGAGTATGGTACAGTGGCCATTAGAGTATGGTACTGTGGCCACTACTGTGTAGGAGATTGGAATAGTAAAAACAAGTACATAGACATTTACAGAATAATGATTTATTTTGTAAAAAATAATTCGTATTAAAGAAAGGCAACTTAAATTTAAAAAACCACCAAAAGCTAACAAACATTATACATAGATAAATTAATGGAAAAAACAGAGTTGTTGTTCTAGTAGTGCGGCCTATGTTTACAGGTTGAGATAAATAATGTACAAATCATCAGGAACACCTAGGAAATAATATCTGAAATAAATAAAATATTGTACTAAATGATAGTATAGTGACCTATATAACAAAGAAGTGGCCACTGTACCTACATTTAACATGGCCACTGTACCATCTACTACATGCTTTTTAAAAAAGTAGGAATAAACAAAAACTACCCAACACAATCAAAATATTATTATACCAATACATATTTTCATGTAGTAGGTATAAGCGGTCAACGCCAGTTCCTTTCTACGTTTATTTATTTAGCCACTGACAATTATTTCACTTGCCTGTTGTATTTTACTTCAAGTATACAATTTCAAGTTGAGTTTGTTTTAAAATAAAAATCTTGAGATTTAAATGGAAAAACTTTGTTAATATACTCAGTGTCCTATTGGTATATTATGTGCTAGATGACATCACCTAATCTTTATAACTAAGAAAATGGCGGGAAGGTGTCCACTGTTCCTGCATGGCCACTGTTCCAGACTCTCCCCTAATTAAGTTGAATTTAGTTATTTAATAATTACATTAGAAAGATGATTTGGTCGACAATTTCTAGTCAACTTATAATTTTATTTAAGTACAAGTGTTGTATATCATTAAAAAGATTTTTTTCTCTATCTATCTATTGAATTTGTTTAAACAATAGTTAATAGTTATAAACAAATATGTCGTTACGTAGTATTTAGTTCCGAATTGGCTTTTGTTTATAACCAAAAAATCGCCATAGCAGTGTTTTGTTTCCAAAAGGATATAAAAACAGCAGCCGTTGTGATGACAAACTCTCTGTTAATTTCAACATTTCAAGCAGTGCACTTGTGCCCAGAGCAAAATTTTAAAATTTGAATGTTATGTTGTGATTTGAAAAATGTAAACCACCCTAAACGTTAAAATGTTAGGTTATGTACTTTGGTGAAATGTCAAAGTGATTAATAATTTTTGAAGGTCTTTGAATTTGACTGTGTTTTAATAATAATTACTTTTAATTAAATCAATATTCAGTGCTGTGAATTTTATTTGTGAAATAATTTTCTTTATCGTGAAGAGTGAAGGTCAACCTTCGTTATAGATCGGATAAAATGGAAGGCAATTTATAAGTAAATTCATTGAAGGGACTTATGGGTGGTTTATGTTTTGTATATATCATCACCGTGCTTTTACTGAAGTCTGTTATGTTTGCATTGTAATCTCAATTTAAATTAATTTAACGTTTATCAATTTTTAATAATCATCATCATAACCGGGGAGATTGCCAACCAAACCCGGGTATATTATACCATATTAATATGTAAACAGAGTCAAATATTTATTCACTAACAAGAACAGTCAAACCATGAACTCTCCCGTCTGCAACATTATAATAATAAAGTTTTTAATGAATATATAGGCTTTTACTCAACGTAGTACAGCAAATACTAGATGTGGTGACCCAGACGTTATACGAACATGCAACCTTCTGATGTGGCTGATGTACGCCGCGTTTGATGTACGTGTTGTAAGACACCCTATATATAGATGAATAGATAAAAATATGTAGCAAATGAATGAATCGAAAAACAGGAGTTATTAAATCCGCTTAAGGAATGCCCCTTATTCCTTTTCATTCATTGATATATTTACGATAGAGTCACTGCATCTAGTTACCTAGGCCAGCTGGTCGACCAGAGTACCGCAAACCGCCGCCATATTGGGGCAAACGAAGCACGAAATTGTTCATTATTTGTTCTGTATTGAATTTAATCAAATCCACGTTTACTTTAAAAGGTTTTTCTTATTCTGAAAGATCAAACCTCTAATATGTCAAACACGTAAAACGTGGTTTTAATTTGTCCATTATTAAAAACCACCCTTCTCTGCCCCAATATGGCGGCGGTTTGCGTTACTCTGATCGACCAGCTGGCCTAGGTGACTATATGCAGTGACTCTAATTTACGACGCTTTACAACGCCATCTTTACGGTGCTAAGCAGCAATTGGTGGCTAAGATTTAAATTAAAAAGAAAAGTCATTTCAAATAATAAAAGAAAGTGCTACATAATTAGAATGCTCACTGATGGAACAAAAAGTAACTGAAGCTTCGCATAATCATTATTTTTCGTATGAAATTCTTCTATAAAACACGACTCAATTATGTTCACTGATCACATTTAATGGTTAAAAAAGTCAGTACGTGATCTCTAAAAATGAACTACCATAGGTATTAAGAAGATGAAGAATTCCCTTGTTAGTTAGCACAAGCCACGAGCTTAATAATACGAAGCCCAGATACAACGTGACTTCAATTATTTTACGCATTGTACTATAAATTAGTGTTCTTAGGGTAACGAAATCGATTCCGCTTCGCATTTTTTACTACAATAGTTTAATATAAAAGATATTAAAAGAGTAACGTGCGTTAAGCTGTACAATAATAATTTATTCCGAGGTGACGGATTGGACAGACGTCAAAATTATTATAAAAAAAGTTGCAGGTAAACAAGAGAAGCGCGAAGGAACAGAAAAATCTGCTTATATGAGCAAATAAAAGTCGGTAAACAAATCAGTAAATTATGAAATGACTGGTTATAATATAGTTGTCTAGTTAGCGAGCAGGCCTACGCCCTGATATATGGGGTCCCATGAATCCCTTCGCTGAAATCTTAAGCTGCTATAGGATAATGTATGGCGCTTAAGGATTAGTGTCAAAGGTTATGAGTTATAGAACTCGCATATTCTTTATGTGGAAGATCATGTTAAATCACTGAAATATAATAATGTATGTTTATCGTGTATACCGGTTTTAAACTGCGATTTTTTGTCGTCTAAACTTTGCAAATGTGTTAATTTTTTATTGCACACCCGATGCAGGAGTGTAGAAAGAATTCCATTGCATAAATTCTACCACATACATATAATGAAGATAATAAGACTAACCGTAGCTTCCACATGTTACACCACACTAAATCCTGTTGAAAATAAGTTCTTGTTAATTTTCGCGCAATAAAATTTCATTATACAGTCCTGTACGAATTCCTGTTTTGCAACCTGTACCCAACCAAGTAAAATATTCATGTTAGATAAATTTCTTTATGAACAGAAACTAGAAAAAGAACTATTTAAATGCTTCCTAACAAATCACTGAAATTGGTTTTAAAACTTCTTTTAAAAATCAATCTTTTTTATCGTCTAACAACCTGTTATGTAATGTTATCTTTTAACTATTACAATAGCTGTCATCATCTTGAAATTAATGAAGACTGATATATGAAATCACCTTGGTGTTAAATGACCACTACCCTCTGCTTTACAAAACTAACAGATAGATTTATCGAATAACATCCCTTACCTTCTAGTAAAACAGGTAGAAAATTAATTTTTGGTACATCATTAACTAGGCTATTAAAATTTTATTATATTTGTGAAAAAGGCTAAAGATTCTTCTATAGTATAGTTTTAACCCGGATTGTTTATTGTATAAAAAGATTTATAATTGTTACTCTCTATGTTTCATATCAGTATAGATAGACACCATAGATTGATAATTTCATGTCAGATAACATAAGATCTCATAACTCAGATTGCATAAAGTTTATACAACGAGGTAGAAAAGTAAGGCATAACTTCAATATTTAAAAAGCGTTTAATATTTGAAGAAATCACTGGGGCCCGTCGTCTCAAAAACTAAAAAAAAATTGGTTTTAGGTATATGGTATAATAAATAAATTTTTTTTAGAATTTTACAAAGAATTCGAATTTACAAAAAATTAGGAGTTACTAAATTTGAAAAATCGATGTCAGCCCAGGTTTTTGAGACACCCTGTATAACAAAAGATGTTTTTAAAATAAATCCAAGTAGCACAAAATATTGGCAAATGATTGAGGCAATATTGAACTTATATTGCATAATTGAGGCAATATTAGCATGGTTTAGCCAATATTACTTTTTAAGAATATGTTTTAACAATATTGTGATAATAATGACAAAATATTTAAATGCAATATCGCGTTTTAAGTACTATAAATACCCAATATTGGAGGGTCATTTAAATGCAATATCCCATAGATATTTACAAAAAATATTCTAACAATATTGTCTTATAGTATTTATTTTCAATTTATAGAGCTAATATTGGTGCATTATTGGCACAATAACTTGAGCATTTTTTTAAAATATTATGTAACAATATTGAACGAATATTTAAATACGAATTGAATTCCATCGATAACAATAACTACCTCAAACTACTAAAAATAAAAAATACATTTTTGTAAACTAATAGGGAACGATTCGTTACGCTTCCTGCCCCTGATCGGAGAAATCTAAATTTCCAAAACCTTGGTTATTTAGGGTCGATGTTTACAGGTCAAAAATTCACAGTACGTTTTAGAATGCAATGCAATAAGTTCACAAAAGGTGAGTGTGTGAGTGTGCAACTTTATTATTTTGTTTAATAAATAGACTTGTAAGTGTTAACTTGTATGTGATGATTCATGTAGTTATTTCATGTAATTATTGGCGGCTACGAACATTTGTCAGTGTTGACCCAGGACCAATTTCGTTATTTTGTGTGACACAATTATTGTTTTTTAGTGCGCTGTAGTATGCATGTAAATAAGTTTACGCACAGACATAAAAGTGTAGTTAGATCTGGTTAAGGTTTTCTGCAGTTGTCCTTGGCTGTTACACAAATGTGGGATTTGCGCTGTTCCATCTGTAAGTCGGCCGCAGCCGCACTTAGGGCCTACGTAATAATAATAATCGCCCCCTCCTTCTCGCAAAAGCTTATAGCTTCTGGGGCCTGGTTTCCAGGTTATGGGTTGCAGCAATTATTATTATTTGAAAAAATCAAATGTTAATTTTTAAAAATAGACAAAAGAAGCCACGAAACTTATTTAAATGAAATTATAGAATTTAACCTGAAAGGACAATCATCTTAAAATACTTTTAATAAGGGATACTTTTAAGGGAGGATGGCTATTCACACCAAAACAGGTTGACTGGTCCATTCCTGTAATAAACGATAAACATCATAAAACCATTTCGCAATAAGTATTGACCGATGCACTAAGTTTCGTGGCTTCTTTTGTCTATTTTTAAAAATTAACATTTGATTTTTTCGAATAATAATAATAATAATAATAATTGCTGCAACCCATAACCTGGAAACCAGGCCCCAGAAGCTATTAGCTTGTGCGGGAGGGAGGGGGCGATTATTATTATTACGTAGGCCCTAAGTGCGGCTGCGGCCGACTTACAGATGGAACAGCGCAAATCCCACATTTGTGTCACCGCTAAGGAAAACTGCAGAAAACCTTAACCAGATCTGCAGGCACCGGGAATCGATCTCGGGCCGCTTGGGTGGAAGTCCAGCACGCTAGACATACCAAGGCTGTAAATATACACAATACACAAATAAAAAAAATAAAAAAGTTAGTTTTTAATTTTAATTTTTTCTATATATCAATAATAAATATGGTTCAATTAATTCCTCGATTTTTATATTACCTATATTTTATTGTTTTCCAATACAGTAACAACACTATAAAACAATATTTACAATCAACATTGCGCCCACATAGCATACTATTATGTAGCAATGTTTAAACCCCATTTTGGACCAATAAAGTACAATATTATTGAGGAATATTTAAAATTCATATCGTATCAATAAAGCAGAATGTTCACATTTTTATATTGGATCAATATTTGTACATTGCACCGTTATTGCCGCAACTTCTAGCCAATATTGCAACAATATTTTGTCATACTTGGGAGCCCATAAAAATAAAATCGACGTGGCGGAGCGATTCCTTTAAACATTAAGAGTTTTTAAAATATTTAATGTATTCCTTACGTTTTGACCTTGCTGTTATATTTTCTTTTACATTTCAGGGAAGACTTACATGAACCATTTTTATTCTTATGAGACGCTGGCCGAACGTAACTGAATTTGGCTTTCCTTACATAAAAATATTGATGTACATTGACATATTCTGCATATTCGTACTCTTCAATTGCATAATTATCCGATATTATAAAATCATATTTCATATCGAAAGCTGGTTTTTGATATCCTGCTCAAAGGTCAGAAATAAGAAAAATACCCTTCTGTAGGTTTTAATGAAAATTCTTCCCCTGATCCTACCCTGTAGAATGTGTAAAATTATTAAAGCTGATCCCCAGAAAATAATCGACACGACCTCTAAAAGTAATCAAAACTTCACCACGGCATCTTCACCTGACCCAAGGGAAATCGTATCGTTGGAAAGGACTTGATGTCCTGATTACAATTATATATAAAACTTTCAATCTGTGGCCTACCATTGATAGGAGTCAGCTCAAATGTACCTAAGTTGTAACATATGTTTTATTTTTTTTATCCTATCGGCCAACGTTGAGTACACGTATCATTGTTTAAATACAAATTGCTAATTTTTATGGTACTGGTTGATATACTAATAATAACTATTTTTTAGTTTTACAGTGAAATATTTCAAAACGGTACATATGCGATGCTTTCGTATTCTACAATAATTCTTTGCATTATGCTATAAGTTATGTTCACCAGAATTGTTAGCACGCTGTTGAAAATATAAGTTTGGCATAACTATCATTATTTATTAAACAAGATATTTCTAATTAAAAACGATGAAGGCGCAATATAAAAGTTACACACTGTAGAATTTGTTGTAGGATCGAAAAGTCTTTAGGGTTTCTAAATTTAGTTTAAGTGTTGAAATGATATAAATTGAAAAGGACACGATTTTAAATAAATAATTTAAATACATTAGTTTTGCCGCCATATTCTAGACATTGGCTATACGAATGAAAAATCTTCTATTACAATACTTGCCAGTTATAATAAATAAAAATTATACTGGTCTTTTTTATTTATTTATGACCACATTTGACAAATACGTTATGTATTTGTCAAATGTGGTCATAAATAAATGAAAAAAATCAGTTTAGTTTTGTGCTTTCGGAGGGCACGTTAAGCCGTCGATCCCGGTTACCAGTATTATACTGGTAGTCATTAGGTGGAATCTGGAAAAGTCAATCAGGAGCTGAAATACCGCATTCTTCGAAATGTAGGTTTACAAGCAACAATCCCATACGCTATTAATTTATTTAGTCGGAATAGAAATATTAAATGCGGAAGGCGACTGTTTATTTACCATTGGTGGAATGTGATCAGCAAAATGTTCCTGAATCTTCGATTGATCTGTCTTTCTTTGTTCAGTGATCCTTTAAAGTATTTTTGTAGTATAAATATTGGCTATACACGTTATAACTGTTATAATCTTGCCTCTTCCTAACTATGTACGAGGGTGGATCAAATATAAACTGCAATTTTGCTCTAGGGCCCATAAAAGTTGTGGGTGTTGGTGGAGATGTAACTCGAA
Organism: Agrypnus murinus; assembly: GCA_929113105.1. Classification (NCBI taxonomy): domain Eukaryota; kingdom Metazoa; phylum Arthropoda; class Insecta; order Coleoptera; family Elateridae; genus Agrypnus; species Agrypnus murinus. The sequence continues at coordinate 18,322,592 of OV816029.1, read as the reverse complement.
TCGGTAGGGCTGTGTTAAACGAGATGGGCGAGAAGAAGATACATCCGTTCGTAGCGAAACGCATTATAACCTAATTATTTAATTAAATTTTCTGAAGATTGCGTAGCCAGTTCAGGAAATCCACCCTCCCATAGTCCCGTATATTTTATTGGCACAAAACTTTCTCTGAATGACAAGAGAGAGCTAAAAATCAGCGTTCTAATAGCCGTCCAAGGACGAGTTTCACGGATGACAACATTCGTGCAATTCGAGGCCTTTTGAATACCGACTGTCGGCTCACAATCGCTGAAGTTGTATCTCAACTAGAAATCAGTTACGGAAGTGTCCAAAACAACATTAAAAATGAGCAAAACAAGACGTCACCTATAAAAAACGTCAATTTGCTCGATGACAACGCCAGGTCAGTAGATCTGCAGCATCTTAAAAAACTGGTCTGCCACGCATTTCTACCAAGTTTTGCCTTCTACCAAGGCTGACAAACCTTTTTGTTGTTTGGACAGTTTAACCTCGAATTAAAAAAAAGCAAGAGATGTTGCAACACTGTCTATTCTGGGCGATAAGGCGGCCACGTGTGCCAGGATGGGGCTAACAAACATATTCTTGAAAAAATTAAAAATTGTTTAATATTTGATGTTAACACAAAAAATGTATTTCGCTTTTCGTAAGGTAAGAAAGTTTTCTATCCGTTTTTTTAGACGTTTTTTTGCAACGGATCTTATTTAATGTTAAGTTATTAATTGATTACGTATATCTCTCATAATAATAATTTTAAGTTATAAGAAAATTTTGCTAAATCCTTATTAATGTATAAAGAAGAATTATAACATGCAGAAAGATACAAGATGTTTCATTTGTATAAAAAGTAAATGTTTGAGCGCCATCGTCAACATCCCATATAGGAACTGCCAGTCTTGACAATAGGCCCCAGCTTGGCTGAATATTGAACAACCAAATGTCGTTATTTCAACATTGGTCCAAGCCTACGCCAACCTTCAGATCCCACGCCTCGGCTGCTTTGTCGTGGCCCAAGGGTCAACCAACGCCTACGTACCAATGCTGGGCTCTCCAATCTCTGCCCAAGTCAGAGCCAACCTTCAGCGCCCTAGTCTCGGTTTCTCACTGTTTGCCCAAGCCTCCAACAATTTTAGTGTTTTTAGACTTGGTTTCTTACCCTTGAACCAAGTTTGGGCCAATCTTCACATATTCTACCAAATCAAGCTTGTGAAGTTTTCTGTCTTTATTATATCAGCTAGTAATTAATTAAGAGAAAAATGCGAGAAAAGTTAAACTAAAATACCTACATAGATTATAATTATTATTACTAAATATAAATTCAGCTTTCAAATTTTTACGCGCTTCGTTTCTTCGAAACAAGCACAGACATGAAAAGTAAGTAACCCGGCAGCTGCAACAGGAAGCCTTTTAGCGACTTATTAGTCAGTGTTCATCCGCCTACCATGAGTGATGGATGTTACGTTTAACCGTTTTGTAATATTATTAATAAAATAATTTTTATGAAATAGAACGTGTTTATTTAAAAAAAGCTACGCTAATAAGAATAAATACAATTTTTAGTAGTAAAAATTAAACTTGTATTAGTTTTTTAAACCACGTTTCTTTAAAATTTATTTGTTTAACACTTAAAATATTAATTTCATATAAAATCAGTCTCATGCTTATTCTTGTGTCACAAAATTTTTAAGTTACGTTGTTATGTTACTAATAATGGAATGAATTAAAATAGTTGGTAATAATTTAGAATTTTCGTATTAATTTGTTTTCTTCATCACAGTTATTTCACACAAGTATTAATAAGCTATAGTACAGTATTAAATATTAGGTTGGTCTCATACTCAAAGGTCAGTAATAACCCGGGGCTACCGTTCGATTCCGAACCTATACTATCACTGATTGTCAGCCTTGATACCATATTAATTTGGTCCAATATTGGTTCTTTACCTTGCGCCAAGACTCAGTATTAGCGTCGGCACTGTATTGGTTTTCACTATTGGGCCAATATGTATCACCAATCTAGGGCCATGACTGATGACCAAGCTTGGCACGAAGTTATCATCCCGATTTTAGACCAGCCATGAGCCAGTCTTGGATTTCAGGCTTGTACCAGAGTTGATAAGCATCGTCCAAAGCCTGCGCCAACCGCGGGCCCTTTGTTATTTCCTTCACCTTCTTAATTCCATAATTTCGCTTGGATGGAACCTGATCCTTAATTTATTGATTTTATAAAGCTTCTGATTTCTGAAGTGACATGACAGTGACATAGAAAAATTTATATTAACATTGAATATCGTACCACTGATAAATAAATACGTGGTCTACTTCAAGCATTTTGAGTCTACAGTAAGAATGTATTGGGACAGGCATTTGATATAATCACTAATTTAAATTTCTGGATTCACACTAATTTAAAAAGGAGGCGTAACGTAGATGCAAAACCTACTCATTGCAAAATTACAAAAATTTACTTAGTACTCAGCAATCATTTCGAATTTAGAACAAAAGTTATTCGATGATACCAAAAGAATTTGATAATATTGAAGATTTGTATAGAACTTAATGGCTATTCAAAACACCTTTATGCAAAAAACTCAAACTAAGAAAAGTAGCAATGAGTGAGTTTTACAACAGCTTTTGTAATTAACCTTGATTTAATTACACTAGGATAACTTCCGGATTATTCATTACGATGGATATGAATCCGGCCCTTCAGGCGACACTGTCCTTCGACGACATTCATTTTCAATCAAATCAATTCGATCAAATTAGAGTAAAACTACCAAAATTACTATTAAACTTATACCGAAATAAGAATTTTACCGTTAATCTGTTTTTTTCTAAAATAATAATTATTTCGCTAAATCATTACTGTTGCAAAATTAATTCTTTTATTTAAAACAGTATGATCAAAACTAAAGGGTTTTCTAAAGGGTTGCTATGAAATTTTTAAATGATGTGTATTATAGTAAAACTAAAAAATATATAATGGCAACTATCATTTTAGCAATAGCTTTTATAATTAACGTTGATTTAATTACACTCGCATCAGTTCCGGATTATCCATTACGTTGGATATGAATAGGTTCGACACTTCAGGAGACACTGTCCTTTGGCGACATTCATTTTCAGATGTCAAATAATTTGTACTAGCTAATTAAACAGCATTAAGTACACTAATAATAAAGCACTAATTAACTCACGCAATAATTGATAAGCCCTCTGGCAGTACTTACGAGCTTTTGTGATTGGCAAGTATAGAGTTTTTTTTTCTCGTCATACTGTATTTCATCGATTATACTGTATTTATTACAAGAATAGTAGACAATTTGTCTCGGCGAAGTGTCCTGGCGCCTAAGTGGTCCACGCCGAAGTGTCCCTGCGTCGAAGTGTCCCCGCGCTGAAGTGTTTCGCGTCGAAACGGCCGCGTCCAATTGTCCGGCTCCGTTCCGAATAATATGGATAATATTGCAAATTATGAGATTGCCATTATACGTTTGGTTTAGTATGTGTCTGACAGACTATAGATTACCTGTACTGATACTCAGACACAACTGCAGTATAATTTGCAGATTTGAAAATATTAATATATAACATCGTTAATCAATGTCGGACCAAGAACGTCATCTTGAGGAATTCTAGCTTAAATTGTTACGATCTCGGTGATTGCGTTTTTACTGCAAATAGCAATTTTTCTAGTTTCTAAACCGGAAAAACCAATTTAAAGACTCATCTACCTCAAGCGTAGGGTTTCATTTCTAAAGTGTTGAGGTTCGTGAAGGCATTATCGACATGTTTTTTATTCAAGCAAGTACATATTGTCGGCTGTTTTTAATTATATTCTTAAATTACTCTGTTGAAGATTTTATTTTTATGCATTTATAGTTCCAACATACTTCCTCATCCTCAAACTAAGTGAAATAATTGGCAGTAAAACGGTTTGGATAATAAAATTATACATGTGTGAGTATGCGTCTTTAAAATCTACCAACAGGTGGTGGTTTATTATGTGATGACGAAAAGAATATAATTATTATTGAATATAACGCTAAAGATATTAACCCAGTAATATATGAATTAAAAGCCACTTTTCTTAACTGGTGCAAGGAAGTCCGTAAAATATACAGCATATAATTTTACGTTAATGACACATAAAACTTTTGGGCTATGCATCAACGTCATTTATACGCATGTGATGCTGATACACAACCCAACTAATAACTCATAATGTAGCAAAAATCTTGTGAACTTTCACTTTTATGATTATATCAAAATTATTGCTATTTTATGCACATCAGTTTGCACCTGCCGAAATTTAAACCAAATCTAGAGGTGCTGATAGCATCTGCGCCCTCTTACATCACGCAGAATGCTCGAATTTGCGTACGAGCATCTCGGTCTCACATTACTGCGCCATATACATAGTTAACCTACATTTTTAAAAGACAGACACAAGCACCACACACGTCTGTTTATATGTAATTTATGACAAATTTAATATAAATAATAAATTAAATTCCTTCAAATATTTAAATAACAGGAGCAAGTCCGTCTGTCATTCTTTCCTTACAATTTGCGATTTAAATTTCGCCTTTTTTCTCTTAAATCAGCCAGTGCAGCGGGCCCTTAAACGTCTGTAAAATTCAATAGAGCGTGGGCCATCACTTTCCAGATATGGAACAACCATAAAATTACATTGCAGACATAATGAACCCGTTAATTAAATTGCCTATAGATTGTTAATAAATTAACATGTCAACGAGTACTAAATAATAATTGCAATGTGCTTCAGTGATGATAATCGCTGCTTGAAAATCAAATCATTTATTCTTTGAAATGTAAGAATGTTGCATAACAACGTTGTTTTAATGATGCGTTTCGATACACTGTGATTATACTTAGCAAGTGCCAAAAAAAAGTAATCATTTTAATCAATTGCCCATTATTCCACTGCTAGTATTCATTAAAAATTCTCCACATTTGCTTTTTATAAAATTTATATTTGCTTGAACCTGTCTATCTAATTTTTCAAAATAATGGCCTGTTCTAAAGCTAATGTTTTAGAAAGACACAAATGTATGTATCTACCTCAAGATTCGAATCTTTACATACCCCGATAGCATAGTCTCAATATTTGTCAAACATAGAAAACAACGACAGATTTTTTGTATTCAATAATGTTTGATTTTTTTATATTCTATAAATTTAATATTGAACTAACATTGATTGTAAATAATACGTACGATTTAATATTATTACAAACTCAAAACACAAAATTATATCCATAGGTTGCATAACACAAAATTAAAAAACCGCCCCCAAATACACTATTTTATTTAATTTTGCACCACCCAAAGTATTACAGGCAAATAAATATCATACACTTTAATTCGCATGCTATAGCTCTAACTGAATATCGCTGACTCCTGAAACTATTTTGCAAAGGGAACGGACATTGCCGTTTGAGAGCAAAGTATTATATTTTTACAATTAACCGTTTAAAGATGTTTTATAAAATAAAAGTTTTAGAGATTTTTACACTTCGACTCACGTTTTACATATTTTGCATTGTAATCACATTAATGAGCTGTGTAATATTTATATAATTTATAAAGCTAGGATATCCTAAATTGAAAATAATCTTTAAAAATGTACGTTAAATATTTATACAATATGAAGATTTAAATGTAAATTATTTGCTCAAAATGAAATACTTAGTAAATACTTCTAATCATATTAAATTTGATGTTTTGTTTTATTTGTTTATTAATGTTTATCAAATACATATTGTCATGATATTTAATAAGTTATTAGAAAACATAGGCTTCACTATGCACAAGAATGTTATTTGGGTTGCATAACTTCCAAGGGAATTGATTTTTTAAGACAGATTTTAATTAATATAATTTAAATTGGTTTCATTCTCTTAAAGAAACACTTTATAAGACACTAAATAGAAAAAGGATAAATTTTTAACTTAAATTTTCTCTTAACTTTGGTAAATTCTCTCGGTAAGCCGACGATTATCTATCGTTACATGATTTTTGTAGATACATAAGTATTAAAACAATTTCAAGGTTTGTTTTGGCTTGAAACAGACAAGGTTCATGTTAGTGAAGATGTAGGCAAAGATTTATTACCTTACCTGAAAGTTTAATTTGTAAAAAAATACCAAAATTTCTTGACACCTACCGATATAGGTAGTTTCATAATAATTTTGTTATTTTTCAATATTAAAAAGTCTGTGGACTTATTATATATTTCATTATGATGTTGTGAAGTAGTTCCTTAGACATAACTGAGACATATAGGTAAATGTGGGGATGATTTCTAATAGAAGATCTATGGGTTTAAAAAACACATATTTCTGCGTTTTACTTTGATGATCTGAAAACATGTAATTTAGTAGTTATTTAATATTTTGGATGTCTAAAAAGTTGTAAGTGTTGTTCAATATGACATAAGGATAGAATTTGTAACAACAGAAGGAGCCAACAAAGTGTTTTTAAGCAATTATTTCAAATTTTAATAAAATTTCAATGCATTGTAAAATAGATTTGGTTGACTTTCTCTCCTGAGTTTATTTTTAAGTGTTAACGGAAGTTTTGCATATCATCAAATAGAGGAATTTTTTTCTACATATTTATAATATTTGTTTAAACAATTAAGTTAATTATAAATAACGAAAATGATAAATAACGTAAATATTGATAACGGTACTTGGAATTGGGATGGAATTTGGAAATTAAACTCTTTATAAATTTAAATGGATATACCTATGTCCGTAAAACGGCTGGTTTATATAATTTCAACTTTATTTAACAATACAAGACTTTTTCATGAAGAGAGGTGAATTTTTGTGGCATTTCAATGATTTTGATGTTGAATCAAATGGAAGAAGGAAGTTTTACAGATTACTACTAATTTCAGTCAGTAATTTTAAACGGGGCCTATACTTTGATTTTTATAACTAATATAAGGTAGTTATTCAAAAGTTATACAAATAATAGAAATATTAATATTAAAGATAAAAAGAATTATACTGTCTTAGAATTAACTTTTCTTTTAGTGGAGATATCCTAACATAGTGTTAATTTTTTTATAATTCATAGTATTTCAATTCTAATTTTGTTTGTTATTTTTTTGTGTTAAATAAATTTTATTATTTGAATATTTAAAAAAAAGTAGCTTTTGGTTTATTTTTTTCATTTGTGTGTGTAGTTAATAATGTTTTATAGATCCGTATTTATTCACAGCCCTATGGAAGTGACCCGCCTGGTAAGTCTCAATTGTGACCAGAGAGTAGGTTCACGATTAATTTAATTTAATAATAGTCGGAGCATTTTTCTGTATGGTAAAGGTCGGTGGCTTATATTTTGCATATATCTTCATTGTGCTTTTACCGAAGTCTGTTTCATATATGAGTGTACTCCCAATAAAAAAATCTATTTAAATCAATTTAATTGAACGACGGCATAGGTATTATTATATTATTGACCCCCCCCCCCATCTCGAATTACATATTAATATGTATAGATTGTATATACTTCTAAATATTAATTTCCGATCATAAAAAATTTAACATTTATGTAGAATTTGTATATACTTGTTCAAATATGTATAAAATATAAAGATTCAAATATAAATTAGTTGATGTAAAAAAATGATTTAATAAATATTTTCATATAAAAGACATTTAATATTTAAAATATATTTAACAGATATCAATTAAACACAGTTTGCTACTGAGATAATTTAACATAAGTTGGTAGATGTTATGAAAAACCTAACATTGTGATATATTGATACATTGTGATAAGAATCTCCAGTTCTTATCTCCGACTTATTATTTTTTCTCTTCACCTCTGTGTTCAACGGCCAAATTAGAACAATTTTTTGTGCGGCCATTGTTAGTAAATTAAAGCAGTTTATCTTCAGCAATAAGAAGAACAATCATCACTTTAAAACAAACATAAATGTTAATTACATGTACCTGGCCATTTACTACTAATTATAATTATAACCTAAAATCGCAACAATTCTAGGTCAATTCAAAGCGATATGTCGATAGTTTTAATTTAGTTAATTAATTTTTGGGAGAGGAATCAGGATCGCGGAGCATCCTTCGTACCTTATCGCGTCAATTGCTATGATCATTTCGCAGGTCCTACTATAATTTTTACTTCCCCAGCAAGGATTTTTATTGTGTCAAACATCGCATTGACACGGGACCTACAGTTTTACTTCCTATCCGAGAAGAAGGCATGTTTTTAATTTTTCTCCGTTATGAAAAATGTAGATAGATTAGTAGAACCATGAAAAAATACAATTGTATTTTTAAGTCAGAAGTAACAAAGAAAATTGCAAACAATCCCTGAGTTTACATTCAATAGATTGCAAAAGAAATAAATTTTATTTGTACAAGTATCTACAAATAATTAAGCATATTATTATTTATTTTAAGATCATAGGTTAGGCAAGCAGTCAATGGTAATTAATATTTGTTTTTCTATAGGTAAACAGTTATTTCACACGCGTTTTCCAAGATCTTGATCTTAGATGTCGTATTTGATTATGTCAATATATAAGGTACATTAATAAATAATAAAAAAAAGTTATGTTCCTAAAAGTACTTTATAGAACATTAGTTCAATTCAAAAGCCTTTCAAAATGAACTTTCACTTATTAAGCAAAAGTAATAAAATCTTATTATTTAATTCTTATTTTGATAAATCCTACTTAAGTACTTACTGCTATCAGGAAACAAACCAACATCGTAATTAATATGAACCTCAAATTCTCTTTCTGTTTACCAAATAATGCAGAGGGTTTATACAATCTTCACTTAGCTAATCATCCCAAAGTAGACTCCTAGAAAGAAAACTGCAAATAAATAAAAACAATTCTTAACGGACTTTGGAGCAAACCCAAAACTTATTCCAAAAAAATCCTTAAAGGATACTCCCCACTCTACGTATATGGATCTGGAGAAGAAGAAGGGTAAACACAACCTAACCTAAAAGTTAAAAACAGCGAGAATTGTCGTAGAATCAATTATTCAATTTAAGGTAATATCTGTGAATAATTAACCTCACAATTGCATCAGCTTTATTTTCTTACCGAATAACCACTTAAAACAATGGATAAGTTGAAATCAAAGTATTATACGGCTATGAGAAATTCATGTCTAATCACTCAAGGCCAATGATCGGCGCCAAAAGATTGTGTGACGATTAAATATGTAGCTGTGTTCCTAATAACTAAAGCTATGTATAGCCTAATAGCACACCTCGAGAGTACATAACCCAAAACGATAAATATGTTGGTAGATTAGTAGAACGAAGACGGAGTAATGGTAATAGCTGAAATACGAAAACTGAATTTCTACACTTAAGCTATAGGTGAATCAAATAAAATATTCCAAGTAACCTATGATTGGTTATAAAAGAGATAAGAATTAAATACACAAATTTGTGCTAATAAATAAGTACACAATTATTTCTTTCAATAGTATAAATATATCAGAACTAGTTATAAACGTTCGTTAAAGTCGTTAGGAAGGCAGCTAACGGTAATTACTATTCGATTTGCTATAACTAAAAACTTTTTTAAAAGTATTTAAGTACATTAAATATAATTTTTGCAAGTACTAGTAGGCAGTTAAACATTGTAACAAAAATGCAAAATGCAATTTACTATAACAAAGATAAAGATGCAGTAGTTTAATTAGAATAGTGAAAAACCAGTAGTTGAGTGTTAAAGAAGAAAACTAAGGAATAGACGCAAGAAGACAGAGTGTGCAGCACAAGATATAAGAAAATAACATAGTGGGTGTTTATAATAAACGCACTGATAATGAATGTGTTTAATTAATAGTGCAGACGATAAATAATTTACTAGTTGAAAAGTACCGTTAATAATACCTGGTGTCTAATAAATAAAAAATTGTAAGAAATTATACAAAAAAAGGTAGATTTTAAAATCTCTTTAAAAATTAACTAAAATTGTAATAAAAATGTTACAACATAATACAAAATAGTTATGTGTTATATAATGAAATAAATATTTTTTTTGGAAAATATTTCTTGTTGTAACTGTACAAAGGAAGAGGATTGATTAGTATGTAGACAAATAAAAATTGATGGAATAGCAAGGTACATTTACTCGCAAATACAAGGCCGAACGTGTTCTACAATAGTTGTTGTTCGTAAATTGGAAAACAATAACTAAAAATGTTAAAACTCTTTTATTAGCCCATACATAGAAAACTATCGTCAGGCATTGCATTTTTTAAGCTATCTGCCTGAATAACTGATGTAAAGTTTATACAAATAATAATATAGAATTCAGCTAAAATAAAATAATACTGCGTTACTAAAACCCAGCCAGTTTATATAAACTTTTAGTTTAGAGATTATGTTATTATTTTTCTGGAGATAGATAAAACAGTTTATTGTTGTAAAAGAGGTACATCGAAGATGTTTATGACATCCTTAAATTGTGCAGTAAGATTCAAATATAAGGGATTGTAGAGAAAGAACCCTCTTTTCCAATCCAACGTAGTTTCTGTTTTTCATAAAGATCATTTACAATTTAATCAAGGTAAATCACTAAAATAATTTTAATTTATAATCTTGAGTATTTTAGAGACTCATCAAGAAAATAAATTTGAAATAAGCTACAGTCGGCAGTTTAAATCAGTACAATGAAAATCAATGCAAAAGCAGTTAAAAATTTTTAAAAGTGCATTCACTATCCAGAGTATTAAATTTTACTTTAAAATAATAAAAAAAATTAAAATATATTCCGAAATCTGTTTTTTATTCTAAAATTTGAAAAGATTTAGTTATGGGTAGTGCACCTGTAAAACCTTTTCATGCATCAACCCTGAAATATTTGTGAATTTAATCAGCAATAAAAAAAGTAATGAAATTAAGAAATATTTAGTTTATCTACATATTTAGTAATAAAGATAAAGATTATACGTGGTGGTTAGGAAATTAAATTAACATTTTGCATAGATACTTTTACTTCAACCTCAAGTGTTATCTACCATCACAAAACAAGTTTATTTATTTATTTTTTGTGAATAGGTGAATAGGTATAACGATATTCTTTATTGGTACAAATTAAAACTACTCCCATAAAATAAAATTTTACTTTCCTATTAAATTTTATTTATAGTTGCTATTATCATTATTATATTAGTAAACCTTCACAGTTTCAGTATCGTCTTTGGAATTCAGACCGTAATCATTTTTTTATTGACAACATCCTGTTCTGAATTTCATAACCATCTAGTTAGAGCCTTTATCATTCTTTCTGTTTGGACTTTTTTTAAATAATTCCTTCGTTATTAACGAGATTCTAGTTTTACAACTGAATCGTTTTTATTTACACTTATAATAGGTTTAATGCCTAAACAATATATTATTTTTATAAAAAATATGCGTTCAACAATGGAAAGTTTTATTTTTTATTTTTTTTTTATTTAAGGCAAACTGGGATGAATATCTTCGAAGTTTGTTTTAAATGTTCTGTCGAAAATATATTTAAATACTTACCTACCTCACATTTTCATAATTATATAATAATCTGCCAGACAAAGAGCGAAGATATTTATAATGATTATGCAAAACTGAGTAGTTTGGAGAGAAAATAAACGTTCCATGATGTAACGAGCATAAATTGTTGGTTACGTAGTTTGACGTTTTTTAATTTTTAACCCATAGTGTTAGAAATGAATTATTCCACTTTGCCTGAAATTAAAGTTAATGTTTAAAATATAAAAGGTTTTATCGTTGACTATAAAAACAGCTACATTAAAATAAACATTTAGGAATGCAGATTGGCTCACCTAATATAAATTTCTGGGTACCAACTTGGACTAAATTCAATTCTGCAGGAAAATAACATATTTTTCCTTGGTTAAAACCTTGCTGAAAACAAGTATTCTTCAAAATTTCCCTTAAAATGTCTATTTTAAGATTCTATTTTGTGTAAATAATTCCTTGTACAATATTGAGTTTCGTAGAATTTCAACAGAATTAAGTACTAAAAATGTAATAACTCTTATTTGGTTACCAAATCCTTACTGCTTCAAATCTCTACTTCATTAAACCTGTCCACCTTTTAACAGGAATATAGAGATAAATCTGTTCAATTTTGCTATTGGCTAAGCCTGCTGTCACATTCAAGTTTGAGTGGTTAAAACCAAAAACCCCACTTACAATCTAGAGAATGCAATGCAAAAATTCACCCTTCAGAGAAAGTTACGCTTCAACGATCAAGACGGACTCTTCGCTATCTGCCATCCGTAAGCCGATCACCCCGCGTGGGTCGGTACGCAGAGAATTTGCCAGTATTGCAAACAAACTTGCCAACAAAGTTAAAATGTTATTGCAGAGTAATAATGTATAATTCCGTATCGTAATGTAGTAGTAGTTATAAACTAGTTTAGTGAAGGGCATTTTTGATAATTACGTATTGTAGATCTAGTTATAGACTTTTTGTGTAAAGAGTTTATTTGTAGTTTCGTGTTGTATTGTCGGTCTATGTAGATACCAGTATTTGTGTGCAGATTCAGCCGCGGTTTTCCCTTGTTTTGAAAATTAAACTAACGAAGGCATTGAATTGTATGACTTACTGCATTTCGAGAACATGGGAATTTGTCAGAGCTATAACGTTTAAAAAAAGTGTTCTTCATTTTAAAAGTACTAAACATTGTAAATACGCAGAACGTGATGCGTTTTACTATTAATAAATTAACGTTCATTATCTCCTTTGTGGGATGGTTATTAAAAGTTCAAGCAAAATTTCAAGTCATTATTTAAACGTCGTTCTAATTTAAACCATATATAATAATAATGAAATATTAGAAATTATTGCACCGTTCCAAGATTACGTTGTTAATGTAAAATTTCTTTTTAGTATTTTTTTTATTAAAACCCTTATGTGGCTGCAAAAATAATACAACGTACATGGCGGGAGGTAGTACCTGGGTGCCATTATGTATTTTGAATGGTTTCGCGTGGGTTGCAGTATGTTTGTGATCCTGCTCAAGCCTAACGGTAATGTTGATTGGTTGATTTGTGCCCAGTCATCTTTCATTTGTAGTACAGTCTGCGCTGCTATTTTTTTGAATTGTGATTTGACAAAAAAGAATGTCTATTACTCGTGGTAATATTGTTGATGCATTTCGTGGCGGAAAATGTACTAGTACAGCTTCTTGAAGCAATGACGCCTAAAAATGTCAGAAGGTTGTGTAATATGCCTGATAAGGAATTGAGTGATCTGGTTGTAGATGGTAACGACGAAGATTGTGTGCCACTAGCAAATGATGAAGAATCAGGTGTAGATGTTCGCACTGGAGAGAGTGTTCATATCCAAACAGAAGTGGAGGCCAACTGCGACGACGACGAAGATTTTATTGCAGAGGCAGAGACAACTAAAACACCACCACCTTCTGATGTTTATCGTAGTAATGATTCGACTATCTGGAACAAGACCCCATTAGCCTCGTCTCAAACCCGGTCGGTATAATATCATTCGAGAATTAGGTAATAAGCTGCCTTTTCTCTTTCTGGTTCTATTCCAATCTTCTATGTATAAATTTTAGGAGGTCCGAGTAGAGTAAGAGCTTTGTATACAGGTAAGGACACGTCCAATGCTTTAAAGACAGCTGAAATGAAATCGATTATCATACGGCAAACGGACCGTAAAGCCAATCACGTTTATTATGATTTTAATAAAAACTCGAATTCGGTACAAAAAGTGTGGAAAAATATTGCAGATCTTAATGCTTTCTTTGGCATACTACTAATGACAGGCGTTCATAAATCCAATACCGGATAACCTGATTTGATGACCCCGTGACACGGCCAGCCAGACTTGAAACTGATACAGCTGCAATAATAAGCGACATTTGGCTGATGCTAAATCAAAATCTCTTGAAATATTATAAGCCGTATGGACACCTAACGGCCAGTGTACTGTACTCATATGTCCCAAAACTAAACAAAGCTGTAGTCTTATTATCAACAATGCACTCTACAAATGCAATTGACGATACCTTGAAGCAAAAGCCTGAAGTAATATCGTTTTATAACGAAACTAAGTCAGGTGTCAATGTTAAGGATAAAATGTTGGTAACATACACAAGCAAGAGGCGAATATATTAGATGTAATAGCTGTGGCTGCTTACGTTATCTACACTGAAAACAATCCCACGCAATATCAGAATACAAGAGGAGGAATGTCCTAAAATATCTAGCTCGTCAGTTGTACTTGCCCGCTGTGAATCAATGAAGCGACAATCCCATGAAACTGCAAAAGCGGTTTACAAAAAACGTCATTGAAAGTGTTCTAGGAATTTCAGTAGAAGCTCCTCATAATCCCAATCCTGTGACCAAACGGGATTCCTCTGGACGCATCGCAGTAAAGGACATATGCAAAATGGTTATCGTAGTGACGAGAAAATAAAAAGAAAAACCTGCAAGATGTGTAGTATTTGTAACAATCCTGTGTGCCTTCAGCACAAGGATCAGACAGTAAAATGCCTTGAATGCCAGAATAAATAATATTTAGCTATTTTCATTCAGCATTTAAATAACAATAAAGGTATAGAAATGTTTTTCGGTTCAAAATATACAATAGTACCCAGGTGCCACCGTCCACCAAAATGTGTTGGTTTTTCTTGAGGGCAAAAGAAACCCGACATTTCATATCTCCCCATATCTGGAATTTCCAAAATATACTAAGAATTATATTCTTAAAGATGTCCTAAATGCTCGAATTGATATGTTCTACCAAAAATAGAATATTCTATATTTTATACACTAAAAGTACCCGGGTACCACTTTCAGCCACAAAAAGGTTAAGCCAAAAAGTAAAATTTGTCTCGCACGAGGCGACCATGTTGGAAAATACGACATATTGGGCATACCCGGCATATTGGGCATCTTGTGTGTGTGCCTTTACCATAGACACAATGAAATAAACGTGTGCTCCAACTTCAAGACGAAAATATTGTGGAATAAAAACATGTAACAATTATTTTGAAGCTGTAAGTACGTTTTAATTACACTTCTAGTTAATCTCCACTAAAATAAACTTCTATCCAAGCTGACAATATAAACCAGTGGCGGCTCGTGCCAATGTTGAGTGGTAGGGCCAACCTCGGCCCAACGTCCTAATATTCCCCACCCCTTTTCAATTAAAAGTAAAAATTCATTAAACTCACCAAAGTCTGAAGTTAGGTGGCAGGTTGCACAAATTCAGTTTTAAATAGCACGCACACAAAAACATGAATGTTAAAGTATTAAAAACTTATAAACTGAAACTGTTAGGTATGTCAAATACCTAAAGTTTTAAATAAAAAGTTACATGGCACTATAATTAAAGTCCATTCTCCGTTCTTTTCGATTTGCAAATCGGTCAATAACTTTTTGATTGAAGTTTTCAATATTATTTATGAAAGCTTTTTCTGCCGATAACATTCCTAATGCACTTAATCGCTCTTCTTTCATCGAATTTCGTAGAAATGTCTTGATTCGCTTTAACATCGAGAAACATCTTTCTGCTTCGGCCGTTGACATTGGCGTTGTTATTAATACTTCCAAAAGTTGACGCGTTTCTTGAAAAGTATCACGCATTTCTTCTTGCGAAATCAATGATAAAAGAGAATGAGCCCCTGAAACACATTGCAGTTCTTCTCTTTCGTAAATAACCTGAAGTTCAGTTTTTAACCTATTTTTTTCCAAAAAAGAATAAGCACCGACTACTTCGGAAAAAAGGTTTTCGGGAAATTTTTTGCCGTAATCTCCAAACTTTTCTAATAAAAATAAATTTGTTGCTAACAGATGTCCAGTAAAACTAAATCTAGTTCTTATTTGTTGTATAATAACATCGCATATTTCAATTGCTTCTCTTTTTTTCTCTAACGGAAACGGTACAAGAGTGCGAGATTTCTTTCGGGGAAGTGTTTCATTGACTGAAAACTATAAATCAATAGTTTCAACGATCTGGTCTATTTGATCTCGTATTTTTTGAATTTCATCTTCAAAATATTGTAAATCTTGTTTAATTTTAACTGAGTCGGTATTTTTTTTCTGCAATTGTTTAAAAATTATTTCCACATGTGGCATTATTTTATGAAAAACTGTTAACCAAAAAATAAAGTCTTTGTTCTGCAGTCGAAGTTTGTAGGCACCAGCTTGTTCAATTGTGGAATCAAACTTAATATGTTCACTGTTTTCTAATGTTTCCATGACATCTATCAGTTCTTTTCTGTATTCATAAACAGTATTAACTCCTCGAGAATGAAAATTCCATCTGGTCTGTGAGGAACGTGGCAATCGCCTGTGAACAATTTCATCTAGTACTTTAATTCTTTGAGTTGAAGTTGAGAAAAATGAACAAAGTCCAGATAAATCTGCGAAGAATACTCGAAATGATTTATTCACTGATGCTGCACTGCTCAGTATGAGATTCATTTGATGAGCGTAACAATGAACGTAGTTAGCTGATGCGTACTTATCTCTTATAATTTTTTGAACACCATTTAAACCTCCGCTCATAACGGATGCTCCATCATAACTCTGAGCTATTAATTTGTTCGGAGTACCAATAATTAATGGATCAATTTCTTTTAAAATACAATCCGAAATTGAAGCCGCATCATGCCCTGAAGGATTTACAAAATTCCAAAACCTTTCCACTGGATTTCCACCAACAATATATCGTAAAATAATAACAAGTTGAAATTCTCCAAATACGTCGGTAGTTTCATCAGCAATAACTGCAACAAATTCGACTGCTTCAATTTCTTTAGCCACTTCTTTATGATAAACGTCAAGCATACATTCTAACAACTCATTTTGAATCATTTTTGAGGTTCCTTTAAACACTGTTGACTTGTTAAAATGATCTTTTAAATCTTTGTCTAAGTGAGAGCTAAAATTCACTAATTCCCGAAATACTCCCTTATTTTCCGATTCATCGGATTCATCGTGTCCTCTCAAAGCTAATTCCAGTGCACCGCAAAATCGAATACAGTTTATAATTCTGTTTAAAACATACCTGTTTTTATCAACTTTTTTGTTGTGTTCTATAATTGAGGCGTTGATATCAAAAACAACATATGTCCAAAATTGACGAAATCGAGATACTAGCGGCATCTTGTAGAGTTTTTTGCAGGCTATATGTTGGTGTTATTTGTTCCTTTAAAAACCTCACATATACAGATTTACAGCGCTTGGAATTTTGGCTAATTCGGCAAAAACAGCATAAGTCCAAATCGGTTCAGTTAAAAACAGCACATGTCCAGGACATGTGATGTTTTTGTTGGAAACAGCAATCTAACCTAAATGGTGCCTAAAATTTATTATTACACTGTCACTGATGCAACCGGTGTTTTAAAATGAACGCAGTTAATAATAATGATGGCAATGACAATAATAATCAAACCAACTGGCCTAGAAGAAAAGAAAAGATAGTTAAAAAAGCCGTGCAAATACGGGATGCTAAAGTAAAAGGTTTGGAACATACCAATCATAAAAATCAAGCAGTAGCTGCCCGAGCAACAGGTGCTGATTGCAGGTAAGTGCTTTCTTAAAATGTAACTGAGCTTTAATATTAACTTACCTTTGTAGATGCAAAATGTTACAGTGCTACGAGAAGATCAATATAGAGTCCAGACAAATTATTTTGCAGAATTTTAATAATATGGATACAAAAAACGACCAGGATTCCCATTTAGCAGGATTGATCACTATGAAACACATTTCCAGGCGGAGACCAAGAGGTACTCAAGAAGAAAGGCAAAAATGTCACGCAGCGTCCTATTTATTTAAGATTAGACATGAAGGAACCGAAATCATGGTTTGCAAAACTGCATTCATTAATCTACATGGTATAACATCAGCTAGATTATGAAGAATCCAGACAAGTTTACTGATGACTGGTGCATCACCAAAAGATTTAAGAGGGCGTCATAAAAATCGACCGGCTGAATATCCAACTGAATTGCTTAATCTAATCGAAATACATATTAACAGTTTTCAACCAAGACAATCGCATTATACAAGACGCAAGAACCCAGAGCGTATGTATTTGTCAGAATCTCTGACAATCAAAGACATGTATAGAATGTTTGTAGCAGAATACTTTTTGAACATTCCTTATAAAGCATATTGACATATTTTTAGAACTAAGTTTAACATAAAATTTGGATATCCGAGATCTGATACCTGTGCTGAATGTGATTCGTTGTAGCATAAACTTTACGCTAAAGATATAACAGATGAAGAAAAGGGCAGGCTGTTAATGCAAAAAGAGTTACACTTAAGGAAAACTGAAGCATTTAGGACCATAAAAAGGAACTACAAAGCTACACTGAGAAAAATATCACTAACTATATTATAGTAAACCGATTTTTTGTTGTTCTAACTTAATTTTAGCAGTGTTAACTAAAAATCTAGGTCAAAATAAACAAACGATTTGTAAAGTGAACTATTTGTTTATGGTCAATCGGTCTTTGGCAGATCTTACTGGGCTTCTAGTAAAATCAACCATTAGTATGGGTAAAGTCAGCTTAACAAGGATTGTACGTTAGCAGGGCTATTTCAGTCTATAACTCGGGCTAAAATAGCTTAAAAAATTGATTTAATCTACTATATAAACAGGTAAAATAAACCAAACCTTACGGTTACCATTTGAAATAGTAGTTTTCACTTTGTAATAAAGTTGAATTTAGAATAATGATGTCATACATACGTACACTGAGAAAAAGGCTTTCTTATAGTTAACGAACGTGCTAGTTTGAGCTCAATTTGTTTAAATATACTATGCCATATTTAAATTAACACACGTTGTGTAAGATTTAAAAAGCGCAATTTATACAGCCAAAGAAATAATTAGTTCAAACAAGATTTTGTTGGATTTACAATAGTATAATACATGTGAACTATTTGTTCTTTAGAAGCACTCTTATTCTAAATGTTAAATAATTAACGTGAATTTTGTACAAAGCCTGGTTTACAGAAACTGTGTATTTATTGACAGTTAATGCAATATTTTTTTATTAATTACCGTGCTTCCTCATTTGGCCATAATAAGATTTGTTACCCATCAAATTACTTACAGTAATAGTTAATACATTTTAATGTTCTACGTAAAAATACATTTTTTAACATTTCAACACATATAATTAACGTAACTTATTAACAGAGTATCAGTTACTTAGCGTTATGTGTTTATAAAAAAAGTAAATTATCTGTTATTAAATATTTGTTAACAGTTATATTATGTATTATAAGTGCAAACTTGCAAGAATAGCTTGACGGTTGCTGGCGTCCATTCCTTTGGATATTTTACACATGTCCACTGCTTGGGGTACACACAATCCTTTGGGCAGGTTTATTTAATAATAAGTGGTGAATTGTGATTGTGAATTGTGAATGACATTAATTTAGGTGCGTTACTGTGTAATTATAATATATTTGTAGCTTTGAGAGTGCAATAAAAATTAAATGTTTCCTAAAACTGTTTGTGTTTTTCTGACCGAGGTCATAACCAAATAATATATACAGTGCTAGTAAAATTTGGCTTTGAATTTTTATGTGTGAGCCAAGGAAAAACAGCGAATAGTAACTCATCTGAGAAAGATAGACATCATCTCATACTTGTGGTTTATATGTCAGAACTCAGAATGACATACGTCAATAGTTTTTGTCTAGCAAAAACGTTTCTATGGCAAGTATGCTATAAACATCTATCTTTCTCAGATATATTACTATTTGCTATTTTTCCTTTGCTCACACATGAAAATTTAACCCAAGTTTCACCAGCACTACATATGGGTATAATTACCAAGTAATATAGTAACTATTAATTGATCATGAATTTATTGTTAAGTAAATACACTAACTATTACTTTATAAAGATTTACCTCACAAACTACTATAGTAACTACTACTATGTGGTTATTTAGCAGATAAGCTAGTGGAATAAGTATTACTATAACTTTATTTTGCCAATAAATAATTGTAGTAACTAATATTATACACTTACTTTGCATGTAAATTAATTCAATTAGAATAAATTCACTAAAATAAATGCTAAGGAACATATTGATTAGTACACAGAGAAAAATGTATTTAAATTTCATCAACAATTGTGTGGTATTGTAAAACAAATTGGTCTTAAAAAAGTGACAGGGACAATTTGTGTACAATTATAAAACAAGATTGTGTCATTTAGTTTGTCAAGATTTTGTGGAAGTCAATAGTAATTTTGTAGAATCAAATGAATAGTTGTGTATAAGTTTCCATAACAAATTGTGTTACTTATTAAAACAGAATGTGTAATGTTATTGCATACAATTTTATACAAAATTGTACAATTGTTGCGCTAGTGTGTGCCACAATTGCTTAATAGTATTTAACACAATTACTTGTTCACATTTATACAAATTGTGCAATACTCTGGCACAAATATTCTATACAGAAGGCTAGATATCACAAATAAAATATATATTTTTACATATATTAAAATATATGTAACTAATATGTACATAGCTATACAATGTATAGTATTTACATACTATACAACGTTTAGTATATACACGTATAACACTAAAATTTTCTTTTGCCGTCGGCTGTTTATATATAAATCTCGAATTTACATTAATAGCGACAATTACAAGTGGTGACATCTATAGGATGTCATCCATAAACTTTGCGAAACACAATAATTAGTAGCAAGCAGTTTGAACACTGGATTATGATTTCATTCAAACAAAATATTGTATTTTTCTAAACATTTTTTACAATTATACTTCAACATAATATGCTAGCTTATCCTCTACAACATTGTTCCAAAGAATGCAGAACTAAATCTGACTGTGTTAAATAATTGTCGTAAGTTCCTGTTAGACAATTCAGTAACGAAATCCTACACAACGCTGGACAATACGATTCTACAATTATAATATAAATTTCTCCAACACCGTTTTGAACAATATTGTGCAAAGCTCTTATGAAGTATTTCTCTCTGTGTAGGTAACGTGGTGTATTAACATTAAATAGATTGTTTAACAGTTAACCAATATTGTATAAATATTATAAACTAATTTTATGTCTACAATCGAACTGTTTTTATCGCAAACTAATTTGTTTAAATATAGTTTTGTACATTATAACAGATAACTTACTACAATTACATCTAAAAAATCATCCTTTATTGTTTAATTATCTATATTTATAATTTTCAAACTAATAATAAGTTCCTTGTCATTAAATATTTGTTCCGGCGTATCCAAAATAACAATTTATTTGCGGTAATCGTTTTGTATTAATTGCAAATAAATCTTTTTCTCAGTGTACATAAAAACAAAAGTAGCTTTGTTATTTGATATCCATAACATATATCAGTCACGTACAATATGCATTTATGTTTTGATAAAACGTCTGTGTTGGGTGTATTTGTGAAGTTGGTTTTATATCATTCCTATTAAAAATGTTACATCAGCTTTTTAGCCTGCGAAAATTAAAAGACATTTTATATTGTGTCTTTCAAACGTGAGTTCATTTTATCGAGTGCTGTTATAAGTGAATATAAAGTTTATTGTCAGAAGGGTTTTAGGAGTACATAGACACCTTCAAAGGTAAGTCACTTTATTTGTTCATGATACCAATAATATTTAACTGTCTTACAATGACAAGAAAAAAAATTTTAAAATTCGATATCTGACAATGAGTCGGGTCTTTAAGCATAATTTAATTATGTATTTATGTACTTTAATAAACTTGTTCCACAGTCATTACCGCGTAAAATTTGTTACTTTTCCGGTTTTCAAGTCTCAGCGAATTCATAAATTTTTAAAGAGCAAACCCATCGAATTTCTAGGTTTGAAGATTGATTCTTCTGAATTATCTAGTATTTGTTTTTAAGCATAATTTTAACGTATTTCATTCTTTATAAGTTGAACTTCTCACTACTATCCATTTTTTTTTCTAGAGTCCTCTGACTTTGATACCGTATTGCTCGAAAACTACTGAAGCAAATTAAATATTTGAAAAACGAGCGAATAGTAAATTTATTTCTACATGTAACAGTAAAATATCATATTTCTAACTGATATACTTTTATTTTTATCGGACGATACATAATAAAAGGTACCCATTTTTAGGGAAAATTTCATTGAGAGTGAGTTAAATATTTTTTTTCTCAGAAAGTATATCTCATATATCTATGAGATTTTTGTAAGGGTTAGAAAGCAACCTTGCGGTTGTTATTCTATTAATTTTCGGACAAAAAAGTGTTTTATTTAAGATATATATGAAAAATAGCGAACTATGCGTTCTTGTTTATTAATGGAGATAGCGTCAAATTTTTTCCGCTAAGTTAACACTTTTCATATGTAGACATTATTTTCTTTAAAGAAATGTTCCGAATTTTAACAATGAAAGTGCAATAACAAAAAACCCGTTTTTTGTCGAACTCGCTTATCATCAAAAATCGTTTTTTTGTTTCCGCATTTTTATTATTAAAATTAGGAACATTTTTTTAAAAACAATAATGTCTACGCATAAAAAGTGTTGATTTAGCGAAACAATTTTGACGCTATCTCTATATTAATAAACAAGAACGCATTGTTCGCTTTTTTTTCACATAATAATAATAATATATAATAATATCTTTTATTGCGTATCGTCCGATAAAAACAAAAGTATACCAGTTAGAAATATAATATTTTACTGTTGTATGTAGAAATGAATTTACTACTTGCTCGTTTTTAAAATATTTAATTTGGTTCATTAGTTCCCGAGCAATATGCTTTCAAAGTCAGAGGACTCTAGAAAAAAAATGGATAGTAGTTCATTGTTATTGAAAATTAATTATGCCGTTTATTGTTACTAGAGAAATGCCTGACAGCAGTTATCTCCCGAGATTTGATACCGGTTGCAGGGGACCGCTCTGTTTTTATGTTTAACCTATAGCAGTGGAAATCTACATTCCAAGGGACTGCAGTCAATAAGGTTAGTACGCTTTAAAGTATAGTTAGTACTTTAAAATTTAATTATCTACAACGTAAAAACGTGATTTTTAATAATTTTTGGGCAATAACCTTTTAAATAAACATTTCTGGACCTGGTCTCTGCAAGGGAGGGCTCTCGAAATGTTGCCATAAGAAATGTAGTATTATAGACTGAACTTCAAGAACTAATAATTACTATTTATTACAGTAACAGAATTACATTGTTCTTTTCAGTCAGCTGCTACGACTGATCTTCAGAACGTAGATATTGGAGACTTGCCATCACCAGTTGGTCAGTTCACCAGCACTACTCAAAGTCAATCTGAGGCCGCCTATAGTTCTAATCCATCCTTCAGCCAGGATAGTATTTCTTTGGATCCTGCCACAGATACATACAGCATTCCTACACCATCTCCCAGGTCGACGGGAATAATGAAAGTGTGAGTATGAATAGTTGTGATATTTCAGTAATTTAACACATTGCTTAGGGTAAAGTGTTTCACCGCTGCCTTCAGTTGGTTCAACTGTTTCATGATCACTGTATAACGATCTAAACCTCTTTAAACAGAAATACATATCTTAGAAAATTCCATACCAGTATTTTTTGACCACTAGGATAGTCTTATTTTGATTGACAGTAGGTAATTACACTGGAAAGTTCTTGACAATTTATTTTCATATTTGATTTTTTTGAATTGGAAGTTTGGTGTGAAATCTTCGTACCGAATCTCACACGCGCTTGAATTAGTAACCAGAAATTCTGTCTCGATCAGGAATGTTTAAAGAAAATTATTCTTCATCTGTGACTCGGGGCACTTTTCAAAATATTCCTGACCTCGAGATTGTAAGAGACACCTGTAAGTGGTGAGCTCGAAGAGATAAAGGTAAACCACGCCCATAACGGTTTTTGTCGTTTTTCTCGAAAACTTAGGTTTATCGAGATGAAGAAGATTAGGTAAAATAAAGCTTATTTAAATCCCTTTGCCAAAACCCATCAGGCGAGATTATCGATATTCTTGGTGCCAGTTGGCTGAAAAATTCGTTTTGGCAAGTTAATTCTTAGGAGAGTACACTGTACTAGTCAATTTTTTAATTCAACCTATTATGTAAAGGTGTTTCGTTTGTTTTGAAATCCTAATCTCCTTTATTTATAAGATCAGTAAAGTTTTCTGGAATGATTTTTGCTGTAAAACTGAAATATACAATTTAAAACGAAACTGTTACCTTACTGTGGCGCCCGTACAATACGAGCAAATCAGGAATTAAATCGTGTATTACAATTTCACATCAAAAATCATTCAAGAGAAAAATTTGCTCGATACCAAGGTCTTATAAATAAAGAAAATTCGGATTTCAAAATAGGCGAAACACCCTGTACGTATTGGGTTGGATACAAAAATTAACTGGTACAGTGTACTCTCCTAAGAATTAACTTGCTAATACGAATTTTTTAGCCGACTGACACCAAGAATATCGATAACCTCGCCTGATGGGTTTTGACGAAGAGATGCTAAGGTAAAAGATGACTGGACCACGATCGCGTCCGGATCTCAACAAATTTTTCTTAGCTACTTCATGACGAATATTAGACCAAAAAAGTTACGCCCGAATGTTCCTTGAGCAAATTTACTGGTGCAGCTTGCTGATCCATGTATGACATACCTTCTTTCTTCGAATACACAAAACAAAGGCGAGGTACGAAAAAGCATTTTTGGTAGGGATTTAAATAAGCATTATGTTACCTAATCTCCATCTCAATAAACCTAATAGTTTTGAGACGAAAAAACCGTTAGGGGACCTGGTTTACCCTCATTATCTCTTCGAGCTCACCACCTACAGGTGTTGACTTTGAGGGGGTGATTTAACAATCCACAAGGAAGCCCTATGCAAAAATCCACGGACTTAACTCGACTTTCCGCTATTTTTTGTAAGACTGTACTATAGTGATTTGACTATTATTTTTTACTTCAATATTTTTGACATACTTATCATTTCTGAAATTTAAATAATGTTCTCTTTTCATTGCAGGAAGTGTATGCTGTAACACTCCAACTAGCCCCACAGGGCAGAACCTTATTAGATCTTTACTTCGAGAAAGGTATCCTAGATCAGACAGCCAGAAAGAGGTTATGCCACCTTATAGTTGACGAGAGCTAAGCGAGGAACCAAGGAAAAAAGTCGCGTCTTTAGATTTACATTTTTATTGGAATTTTTAATTTGTACTTATAATTGTCACATGTTATCATAATTATAATTATTTGGATAATTATTTCCGGATGTTGACTATAATGAATACAATATAATTAATCGTTCTAATGTAAGTTTTTTATTTAAATATCGTTTTATTTTATTTGTCTTGCCTTCATTTTTGAACAATAACAGTTTTTTTTATTGAATTTGTTTCTTTTCGACTTTTTTTGTGTAAGTATGATATTGGTGATTTGGACTCACTATTATTGCTAGTTGGCCATATTTGCTCTTCAGAATTACTAGATTTCCATCAGTTTCTGAAAATATTTTCAGCTATCTCTGTGAGAAAACCTTATATAACAGATGAAGGTAATACACATTGAAATGAGGCATAAAAATTGAAAACGTTCATATTTTCAATGTGCATTTTCCTCCCATATCATTACAGGGTTTCTCCTAGAATTAGCTTAAAATAAGACTTAAAATTAGGGAGTGGGGGAAATTTGGAGATTATGAAGAGAAAATTAGGCAAACTACCAAAAATAGTGAGTTTAAATCACCAATGTCATCTGGTAGAAACAACCAGAAAATATAGTAATGTGAACTTGAATCGATGGGTAAAATCAACTAAGCAGAATGGTATTTTAGTTATATGCAATGGTCATGACTGCTATTATATGTAGCTGATTCCACCTTAGAAAGATGCTGAATTAACTTGACATATAGGTATTTTTACTATTCAATATTATTACATCAGCCAGAAAAGCCAAGCTAATGCAACTACATCGTGAGTTACTTTTACTAGTCTACTAGGTTGATTTAACTATATGAGCTTCATTTCTAACTGTTTCATTTCGTATATCTAACTATACTATTAAGACTATTTTAACTATATGCAAGGCTGAAACAACCTAACACGGTATGGTAAATTTAACTATTTACCGGTTGCTTCTACCATATGGGAGTGTGATTGATTTAACCTTATTGGGTAAATTTAACCAAACACATTTTACTAAAATCGTATAGTTCGTGTTACCCATAAGTATTGTTGTCACTTTTTGTACCATGTTTTCGGGTTGCTGCAACTCATTTTTGGTTAATTTAACCTGAATATTTTTTTCACTGTAAAGCTCAAGCTGGAGAAGTTATATGTTTAAGTTTTGATTTCATGCAAAATCTTCCGCTGCCTCATATTCCAACAAATCCGGTATTCTTTTCTCGGCAGTTATGGTATTACATATTTGGAATACATGATCTAGCAACAAATGAGGCTGCCATGTATACTTACCATGAAGGCCTTGCTAAAAAAGGCGCGAATAAAGTCACGTCTATGCTTCTACATTATTTGAATAATAGAGACTTACCTTGGCGGAATTTAGTACTAATCAGCGATGGTTGTCCGGGTCAGAACAAGAATTATGTAATGCTACGTTTCGTGTACATGTTAGTACACTGCTTAAAAATCTTTGACACGGTAAACTACATTTTTCCTATGAGAGGGCACTCGTACCTACCAAATGATCAAGACTTTTCCCTGATCGAAAAAAAGAAACTGGGACAAGCTTATCCTTAATTCTCGAGCCAATCCTACACCTTTTGACTTGGTAAAAGTAGATTCTAGCTATATATATGATATTAAAGCAGCTACGGATCCATTTTTTCTAAAAACTGCCAAACCACCAGTAAAAATAAAAGATGTTAGAATGATAAAAATCGAAAAAGACTCAGCGCTAATTTATGTGAGAGATTCTTACCATGGCCCGTGGAGATCCAGCATTGTACGCAACAAGCTGGGTATGCCCATAGGATTAGACCTAAAAGTTGTGTATGATAAACCTAACGAAATAGCCCCAGTAAAAATCCAAAATCTCAAATCCCTGATGGGATTTCTGGAATATCCAGAAAACACGCAATTTTATGAACAAATCTTTTCACAGAACAATGGTTGCACCGACAGAAGTGGAGAACCAGAAGTAGAAAACGAAGATAATAGTAGTGGGTGTGACGAATAGGTGAAGCATTAGGTCACTTTTCATTTAAGTTCACAGTTTTTTTTTTTTGAGTGAAAATATTAGTTTTTTTAAAGCATTTATATTACGTGTTATCTTTTCAGTTATTAAACTTTATTTAGTTGTAGTGCATACAAAAAAATAAACGAGTTTATTGCAAAAACTTTTTTTTTCAGTTAAAAACAACACATGTCCAACAATTTTTATTTTTTTGTACTTAACACAGTAAATTGACAAAGAAGTTTGCCACATATTTCTATTAGAGACTTATTATAGGGTAAAAAGAAAAAAATTGGAAAAGACGAACGATTACGAAGATTTTATCGATTTTCTCAAAACTTCATTTTTGGACATATGCTGTTTTTAAAATCAACAAGCATAGAAAAACTAAAAACATGGTTCATATGTACCTTCGATTCCTCATGTGCCTTTATCTTTTCCCAGATGTGCACTAAGTCTGTAACACCATTCTTCGTCCATGTTATTTCTCCTCCGAATAAAACGCAAGGAAAACAAAAAACGGTTTGCTTTTCATCGCAACCACAAATCCAACTATTTTTTAAGTAGATGTTCCGATTAAATTTACGCGTACGAGTTTTAAAACCAGAGACAGCAGAGACAGAAACATTTTGAGTTTTTGAAAATTGTTTTTTCGAAAGGTTACTGATGCTGTTCATTTTTTGGAACACAAAAAAATACACTCAATAACACAATAACTCGATACAGTAAAAACAGTACATGAAAGTTTAAAAATAACAACTGCCGACGAAACGTAAACAAACGCACCACGCTAAACTAGTAAACTGTCAGCAAATACGAACGCCGTGCACTGACACGTCTGGCCCGAACAGTGTTGCCAGTGGTATGTCGAAAAATTATCGTGCGCCGTTGCCGAAATTATCAGATATCCTCAAAAATTATGTTAAAATCTTTCTCTTTAAAGAAAATGTAAAATAATGAATCTACTATTTATGAATAATGTAATTTATTAAAAACAAATAATGGATACAAAATTAATAAGTGCATTAAAAAAATAATAAAAAATAAAAAACTAATAAACAAAGACAAGAACAGTGTATTCAACAATATCTCAGATGGACTGTGGATCTTCAAAAACGATTTCTTCATCTTCATCTGATGGATCTTCCGTTTTTGAAGACCGAGACCCATACAGGTTTTGACTCATTAAATCAAATGTTTTTTTATTAATTTTGAAAGAATAGCAATCTTTAGCATATTCACTAGCCAATATTAAGCCATCAATTGTATCGGTGGAAAGTTTGTTGCGGATTTTGGTTTTAATTAAATTCATTTTTGAAAATACTCTTTCGCATGTTGCGTTGGAGTGCGGCATTACTAGTAAATCTAAAACAAAATTTCCCAGTTCTGTAAACTTAAAATTTCCAGCCATATCCGTGATTTTGGAAATTTTATACCAATATTCATCTATATTTTTTTCATTTTTTATTTCATCAGGTAACTCAGATTGAATATATAGTCTCCATTGATCATCAATTTTTTGAATCTCAGTTTTATTGTCTGGATTGACAATTCTGTGTACGTTTTTAATTATATTGAAAATTGAGTTCGGCTTATTGTCGGATTTTGGGTCAAATATAGATATTTGAGATAACAAGGTATCTCTAAAGTCAAATCGTTTTTTAATTTCCAAGCATGAAACAATTATAAACTCACGGCATCTAATATAAAAATCTTTTTGTTCAGTTTCATCTAAATTGTCAATATTATTTAAAACTTCAATTCCTAAATACATATTTTTTAAATTTACAAATTCTGAATTTAATTGTGGATTAATATCGGCCAAATCATGATGATTTACATAATTGGGATTTAAATAGCTTAATAACAGTGTTTTATATGTATCACAGACTTTAGTATACACTGCTGTTATAACCACACGTTCACTCTGAAAATATTCGTTTAAACTCACAAACTTCGGCTACACCCATTGCAAAAAGGAATAAAATAATTTTATTTTACGATTGTTAAGAGAATTAAAAATGTATTCAGATGACTGCAGTCTATGGTTGAGATACTCTTGATTGAAATATACTTGCAAAGGAGACCATTGTTCAACAAGTCTATTTACAACCATGAGTAGTGACAACCACCTTGTTTGTGAAGGCCGTAATATTTTGTTAGGCTCTACATTACAAAAGTGCTGAAATTCTGCAAATTGAGCCTGTCTTTTGGAACTGTTTTTAAAAAAGTTGTATACCTCACGGGCCAAATCTTCACATTGCCTAGGCAAAAAATTGCAGGCTTCACTTGCACATAAATGCAAAGAGTGACAAACACACTTTTGTACAATTATACCAGGTAAATTAGCTTTCAATCTACTAACTACTGAATTTTGAGAACCAAACATTGTGTTGCAACCATCAGACCCAAATCCTATTAAATTCTCTAAAGGAATGTTTTCACGTTTGAGTGCATTCAGCACCTTATTATAAATAGTATCAGCAGTCATACCTTTATTGGCTTCATCTAAATCATTTTGAAAACATTGTAACAGAGAGAAAAAATTTGAGGAAATTTTACCAGAGTTTTCATCAAAATAACGAACACAGAGACAAATATTTTTTACAGTGCTTATGTCCGTGGATTCATCAATTAATAGACTGAATTTTCTTTTCCTTAAAATTTCCACAATTTTTTCTCTCTGAGATTTTCCCAAAACGTTGGTGATGATCTTGGTCGTGTTAGTTCTTCCCATGGAAATTTTCTGCGCGATTTTCGAATCAGGAAGGGCTACCTTCACAAGTGGTATCAAATGTTCGCATAACCGTATTGGTAGATTATGCTCCGCGATTAAAGCTGCAAATCTCGGCTTGTCGGACTTCATCATCTTCTTCATTATTTTTCTTAAACATCTGAAGTACGCTAGGTTGTTTTCTTCCTAACGCAGAAGCCTTCTTGCAATGTTTCTCGCCTTTACTATGATTTTTTATAACTGTGAGATCTGCCATAAATTCCGTCTCGCAAAACGAACACCTTGCTTTTGTAGGTTTTCCTGAAGAAAAAAAAATCCATAATTATAATTAATTCATATCATTTTAAAACGATACACACAGTAAAAATTATATGCCCTTAGACAAAATAAAAAAAGTTATAATGAGTGTACAAACCAGTAACTTCTTCGAGCCAAGCACGAAAATTAGGGTTAGATTTCCACTCAACTCTAAATTTTTGCGGATTTACGCTTCTACGGCAAATTTTGTAGGCACTTTTCCTCTCTTCCGCTTCGGAGTCAGAATCTGAAGAGGTTCTCCTCCTAAGGCCACTTGTACTTGCCATTTTAATTTAAACATGCACTGGACACTGTTCACAAGTCACGATACTATAAAAATGACGCAACCAAAACCCGAAGAAGAGCTTTTATAAACTCGAGTAAAATATTTTCTCGGGGAAGTCCAGAATTTCAAAGAGACTCTGAAGAGGCAATGAAGTGATTTTTTTAAACCACAGCAGAAAACACTCACCAACTTCTGCTATTCAACACAAGATGGTGCATAAAATTATGTTAAAATTGACAATTATGTTAACATTTTATTTTCTATCAGAATAGAACAAAAATTATGTTAAAATCTGATAATTAGGTGACAACGCTGGGCCCGAACGTTGATGAAAATCGCGCGCATTTCTAATCGTCCCCGCTTACCGCCAGACACCCGCAAAGACCAACTGTATCACTGTATGACCGTCTATATTGTGCCGGGCCAGATAAAACTGGCCCGGCACTCGGAGGCAAAAGTATTGGAAAGTAGAAATTCATGAATATCTTCGTTTTACGAAGTAAATTAATAGTTACAATGCTAAAAAAGAATATATTCAACAACAAACAATCAATTAGTGGAGGTAATTACAAAAGGAAATAATGAAGTAAAGTGCCAGATTAATGCTGCGGAAGTTAGGCTTTCCTTGAAAATTGAAGGCATAAATCGAAAGTTGAGTAACTTGGAGAAAGAGAACGAACACCTTAAAAATAAAATTGAATTACTAGAGAGAGCGAATAAAAGAAATAATATTGTAGTTTTTGGATTACAAAGAGAAGAATCTGTCCTAAATATAACATCTACTCTCGAAGAATTAAACCGCCTTCTGGGCGTGAATATAACAGAGAAGGACCTAAACAACATTTACACTTTAGGTAGACATCAAGGAGCACCGATTAAATTAGAGTTCCTGTCCTATATTAAGAAACAACAAGTCGTCAAGAACGTAAAAAAACTGAAGCGAACGAAGGTGGGCATTTCACATGACTTTACCATCACACAGAGAGAAAACAATAAAATTCTAAGACAACATCTAGCTGTGAAAAAGAAAGAGGGCTCTGTGTGTTTCATCAAAAATAATAAACTACATATAGATGGAACTACCTACGAAGTATTTGAGCTACAAGAACCAGACACTGATGCTGACATCTTTCAGGCTCCAAATAGTGATCCCGGTACACCAGTAACAGAACTTCATCAAAAAAGTGTAATATTCTCACAAGAAAGACAAATAAGCCACACTGAAGAACAACATCCAGAAGAAGATTCTTCTTCTTGATTATTCTGGAATATAGATTCAAAAATAATTCTTCAATCCCAGACGAGCCAACAGGAACTTCTTCAGCAGACTATTAATAAAACAACAGCTGTCAACAAGAAAGAAGGGCGCCACAGGCTTCCCTCAACGCCAAATCCAAGAAAAACAATCCATATCAGACACGTAATAATTCTGGCCCCAAAAAATAAAAATAGTTCTAGTTTTATTTCTAGATTTAGTATTTTAATGATGTTTTTAATTAATCCATATTAGACACATAATAACTCTGGCCCCAAAAATAGTTCTGGTTTTACTTCTAGATTTAGTATTTTAAGATGTTTTTAATGTTTAAAATATAAATACCGTCCCATGCTGATTTGCGTATGCAAGTAACTAATACCGACTGTAATGGATCCTTACATTAAAAATTTTGTAATAGATAAAATAACGGATTATACTTTAGAAACTGGTAAAGAACTTGAAGAGGTGCTAAACATAAATAACCAAAACTGTAATTTTAAGATTATACATAACAACATCCGAAGCTTAAACAAAAACCTGGACGAGTATAAGATTTTTTTAAATAATCTAGGTGCAGATATTGACTGTGTGGTCTTTACCGAAACTAGAATAATCGATAATATAAAATTATACAAAATACATGGGTACAATACCATTTACAATGAAGGCAACTTGAACCAGAGTGATGGGGTGGTAATCTTCATTAAGTCTTCGTATATGTACGACTATAAAATTATAAAAATAGGACAAAGTAACTGTATACAACTGAACGTAAAATTAAAGAATAACTCCAATATTAATATCACTGCTTACTATCGATCTCCCTCATTATGCCCAAAAGAATTCAATGAAAATTTACAGGAATATTTACGTACTTATGTCAACAATCGAGATCTAATATCTTTGTTCATGGGAGATATAAATATAGACTTATTAACCGACGATGACTTTGTAAACGATTATGTCAACATACTGAACGAGAACGGTTTTGTGTCTGCAATTAACAGTCCTACTAGGGTACAAAAAAATAGAAAATCATGCTTAGATCATATTTTTATCAAAACTAAAATAGCTACGCTTACGGAACAAATACTGCCATTGATAGTTAAAACAAAAGTAACTGACCACTTCTCCACTGCCTTACAAATTATACAGAAAATGGGACAACTACAAACTCAACGGTCAATATTCAAGGAGTACACAAACTATGAGAAACTGTGTTCCCTGCTAGATCAGATGACATGGAATCCAGTATACTCAGCAACTAGTGCCGACTCTGCAATGGAAGAATTGGCAAATATACTACAAAATTCAATCCAAAGCTCCACTACACTATTAAAAATGAAGAGAAGGGACGCAAAAATCACACCATGGATAACAAACGGTCTAGTAAAATCAATTCATACAAAAAACGAACTCTTTAAGAAATTACAGCAAAATCCTAATGATAGCCTAATAAAAGACCGTTATCATGCTTATAGGAATCTTACTACGAAACTTATAAAAAAATGTAAATTTAACTATTATCAGAATTTAATTGCAAGCAATAAATCAAATTCTAACCAATTATGGAAGATCATTAATGAAATAGGAAATTCAAAAAAAGAGAAGAAAATAGTAGACTGTATCAAGGATAGCAGTGATAATGAAATAACCAATCCAAAAGACATAGCACACTACTTTAACTATACATTCATTAAAATGGGCGAAACACTGGCAAGAAACATAACATCTGACCCTAATTATCAACCTCTGACGCAAACATTACATAACAGTTTCGTTTTGCTCAGTACTGACAAAAATGAAATCAAAAACACAATTTCACAACTTAAGTGTAAGAAATCTCCTGGAAATGATAACATTCGACCCGAAGTATTAAAGCAAATCTCAAAATACATTGAAGAACCACTAGCATATGCATTCAATAAATGCTTAGACAGCGGAGTATGGTCAACTACCTTCAAAAAGAATATTGTAATACCTGTATTTAAAAAGGGTGATACTACTCTCCCTACCAACTACCGACCTATCTCCTTAATAACTTCTCTGTCAAAAGTCTTCGAAAAGCTAATCGAAAACCGTCTCCAAAATTTTTTAAGTAAACACAACTTGCTTTCACCACAACAATATGGATTCAGAAGACAAAGATCAACTGAAGATGCTATACTGGAACTTACAAAAAAGATCTATAGTGCTCTGGATAACAGTAAACCTTGTTTATGTATATTCTTAGATCTTTCAAAGGCCTTCGACACAGTCAGCCATAGCTTACTACTTGAACCGCTAGAACAAATTGGTATAAGAGGAGTAGTACGACAATTTTTTAAAAGTTACTTATCAGGTAGATCTCAATTTGTAAAAAATAACAAAACAGATAGTGAAACAATGGAGATAAAATATGGTGTTCCACAAGGATCAGTTTTAGGACCCGTACTGTTTAATGTGTATATAAACGGCCTTTTCTCTGTTGAGAGTAAAGGAGAAATAATGGGATTCGCTGACGATACTGCCATTTTCTACTCTGAGGACACGTGGCAAACCTTAAAAGAAACAGTAGAATCAGATTTCCCAAAAATCAAAGATTGGCTAAATTATAGACTATTGACATTAAATGTGGACAAAACTCACTACCTACCCTTCCACTGCAATTCATCTTCAGCACCTTCTTTCAACACATTACATTTTTCCACGAATATCCAAAAGTATACAATTAAATCAGTCACCAATACCAAGTACCTGGGAATATATTTTGACCAATATATGAGGTGGGATATCCACATTCAATTTACTTGTAATAAACTACGAATGATGTTGCCAAGATTTCGATTCCTTACCACGATTTTGACTTACAAGCAGCTAAAACTCCTTTATCAAGCACTGGTTGAAAGTCACCTCCGATACGGACTTATAGGATGGGGTGGTGCCTTAAAGACACACCTGAATTCTTTAGAGGTTATCCAGAAAAGACTTTTGAAAACAATCCTGAAAAAAGATTACACGTACTCATCTAATTTACTTTTCAAAGAAGCAAATGTATTCAATATACGACAACT
Organism: Agrypnus murinus; assembly: GCA_929113105.1. NCBI lineage: Eukaryota > Metazoa > Arthropoda > Insecta > Coleoptera > Elateridae > Agrypnus > Agrypnus murinus. The sequence goes on along the minus strand of OV816029.1, from coordinate 18,287,715 downwards.
TTATTTTTTCAAAGTTGTTTCTCTATACCACAAGAAGAAACATTTTCATCTACAGAGACATACGTACAACACCCGACAAAGACTTCATACGGTACCTCAAATGCAGAAATCAATTGGTCAACGCTCGTACATTTACCTTGCTCCAAAGTTTTACAATATAATTCCTGAAAACATAAAAGTGATCACTAATATAAATCAATTTAATCCAGCATTAAAGCAATTTGTATCTGAACAGCAATTGGTGTGTAATGCATTTCACTAAGAAGATCCAGACAACATGATGCGCATGCTTCGTTTTAAAGCCTTATTTTTTTATTATTAGTATTTATTATCAATTTAAGTATGTTACCTTAAAAAAAAAGCAAAAAATAAGTATTTATAGTGATATAATTATTAAGTAGTTTTTTTACAAGTAATAAGATTTATAAGTAAATTACTAAAAAGAAAATATGTATATTGTTTAAGCATATAGTATATACTTGAATATAGTATTAGATGTATACACAGTAGAGTTAGTTTACAAATACTTTTATCATTCTTTTCCCTCGAAACAAGCGTCAACTCGCTTATCGAGTATTTAATATTTATTATTTTTAGTAGATTTAATCTTCAGTGAAGAAAATGTATGTATGTTATATTATCTATAATAAATATTATTATTATTATTATTATTATTATACCCACGCACATAGCTCTAAAGAGGTAGTCTTATCACAAATGTATTTTTGGGGTAATTTCCAGCGGATAACCATTAACACCAGTTGTATTACAATTGTTTTCAGGTTCGACCACGATTTTATCAGGCTAAAAGTTTAATAAGAATAAATTAATACAGAAGCAAAATTTTGGAATTTGGTAAATTTGGGATGATCATTTATAAACCTGATACAGCGGTAGCTATGCCCTTTCATTTGTTTATGTTATACCGGTGGAAATAGTCACGTAAAAATACAGCGGGACCATATACGGTTGTTGCATTTATAATCAATCACTGCATACTACAGCCAACCAATGTACTGTTTATGCTGGGCCTCTTATTTGAGACTATACCCATAGTGTTACTAATTACTCAACATTATCACTTTTACAGTATTTAATAAGAACCCCCTGAAGCCGTAGTTCTCCCACAGATACTGATCATCAGTAACAACATTTAATGCATTAGATATAATTATTTGTTTGTTTAGAAAGTGATTTAAAAGATGCTCAAAAAACAAATTGCCATAAGCGGTATCGTTTTGAATTATTTATCTAGGTATATATATATATACACTATACACTACAGTGCGATTCTAAAGGATGGAATAAATTCGAAAAAAGGGAAAGTATTAATTTTTGAAAAAATTCCAAAAACTTGCATTTTTTATTCCATATTCTGCCACTTCATCCTCTTGCTAAAATGGTAATGTAATAAGTTTGTTACCTTACATAAGGAAATTTTTGAAAAAAGTAATTATGAAGACGGTAAAGTGCTAAACTCACCACACTTAAATGCAAAGCGAGACGCAAAGTATTGATTTTTGAAAAAATTCCAAAAGCATGTCAATTTTGTTTTTAAAGTCCGCACTTTTTGACATGAAGACATGTCAGAATATGAAATAAAAAATAAAAGTTGCCATTTAAAAAAATGCCGTTGACGTCATCACACTTAAACGCAGAAAATGCGGACTTTAAAAACAAAATTTACGTGTTTTTGGAATTTTTCCAAAAATCAATACTTTCCCTTTTATCGAATTTATTCCATACTTTAGAATCGCACTGTAAATGCATATCTAAAAGATGTATACCTGCTGCGTATGACTTTACGAGTTAAGTCCAGATGCTGGACCTGACTGGGCAGTTGCCCAGTCGACTGCATTTCAAGTGTGATTAGGAATTGGCAGAGGACTTGACTAGGATTTCCCTAGATTTTGTTAAGCCCGGTCTACCAAATTAAAGTGTTGGCGAACCTTAGACAACGCTCCGTTTGATTCTACCTATAGCATACTTGAAGTTATCTTAGATGTCAGAGGCTATGTAGCCATACCCGACACCCCAGCCAACTTAAGGGCTGAATAAACCATGCTAGTTCTGCGACCTAATGAACCCTAAAGGGCCCGAGTTTACGGAGAATATCCACGATAGCTGGTCCTCCCTTTGGCTACAGTAGTCAAGGCTACACCTTGCGAAGCGTTCTCCCATAGGCCAGTGGTCGCCGGCGGAATAGATCTGACTAGTTAGCTTTCGTCTGAGACCCCCAATTTCTATAATAAGGCATGTGGTCCGAAAACAAGTTTAGTCATGAAAAGGAACCTAGTCACCCTATAACTTATCTACGTATGTGCATAAATTTAACAAGGTGCATGTGTCTCTTTGTATGTATCTCCAACATGTCGGCAAACTGCTGGTCGGTTGATGCTATGAGAACGCGTCTGGCGGCCGCCTACAAAGAGAATTGGTATAATTACTATCGATAAGCCCTACCGAGTCGTCGCTGGCGCAGTTCGAACATAGATTTTTTATACCGACCGTAACATTATGGGCCGAATTTATTTTTTTAAACGGACTATAAAGAATTGACTTTTCATTGCTAGGCTTGAATTGATTTACGTCATACCCTCACCATATTTTGAACGTCGACAGGGGTTTAGTTACACCCCTGATCGAGATTATAGTGTAAAACAATATTTATACAAAGATTAACGTTTAACAACCTGAATGACAGGCTTTTTCTGTTGACGTTACTATCATATCAACGGAAGCTAGAATTTACTAACGTTAAAATCAATTTGCTAATGGCTTTGCTAATCAAGTTTCTATATATAAGATTTTAGATTTTATCCCAAAAAAATATTGCATACAAGAAATCAAGGAAATCCTTATGTGAAAATACTTAAGAAACACGCTGACTTGACATGTTATTCATTCTTCAGCATGAATACAACTTCCTATTAGAATGATTGAAGTTCCAAGATATTATCACCGCCTTTGACAAAGACAATTTACCATCCGAGAACACGATTGGGCTACCTTTTCCCTGAACTATTCTGGCTCGTGTTTTTTGTTTTTAGGTTATGTTTCTAGTGAATTTTTAATGAAAAGTGGTTATCAATTTATCGTTTTCTAATCTGTGCTTTGCACGCCTACTTGAAACTCCTTCAAACCTTAAGAACCAACATTACTATTAAACTACAGCGCTTACAAGTTACGATACTGTAAAAACGCTTTTAATACTAGTATGTCCAGAACAGTCAATAAGGTGTTTCAATTTGGATCTTATCATACCTATTCCTTTCATAAAGTAACCTTTTATAGCTCAACACCGCTTCTTATTCAAATCATACTGCATTGAAAATCTTTATCAGGATGATGTACTATAAAAAAACTTTTTTCGAGAATTTATAAAAATATTCTAAACAACATTTCTCTCCCATACAAATAAATTTCGGATAAATTCACAATCTGAATGGAAGTCAAGTGATATTTTCTGTTTGGTGCGTATCACCTTACCCGTATCTAGATTTAACATTCTTGGTTGATGTAGCGGAAATTAATATTGTTAACAGTTTGTCAGGTTGGTAGCTCCTTTATTTAACTTTGTAGGGATCATATTAATTCGAAAACGTTCTCTAATTCGTAACGGTAGATTCTAATACGATTAAATCTTGTAGTCATCAGCATAAAATGTAATTGTGTTGTAAATTTATTTTTTCTTTACACCCATGTAATATAAAACAATAACAAAATTTTAATGCGCTAGTTTGATTAGAATGTTAATTGATTGTCAAACGAAATTTAGTAGATCACGAAAGACCTTAATTGGAAGTCATTAAATCCTTATCAGGAGAGAAGTGTGAAAATATTGGTATTCAGATTAATTATATACAAGAAATCTTTAACAGCTGTTGGAAGACGACCATAAATTCTTTAAATTAAATTAGTTTTATTTCAATTTTTTCTTCGATAACTGTTGGTTTCCTCTTTTTATGGGCGCTAATTTCGATTCAAGATTATGCTTAGTAAGAATAGCAAAGGAAGTCAAGAATAAAAAAAGGTTCTAAAGAAACAAAATCTTTGTCGATCATGATCAACACTTTGGCATAATGAATGATGACGTCAGGACTCCTGCTGATCGCTAAAGCGCCCTGCGATCACAATGCTTGCCATAAAAAGATTATTGGGCGCTTTTGTTAAGGCTGATGAGGGAGGACTGGATATTAAGAAAACTTGGAGCTTTATTATAGGTTCTTATTAACAGCACTGACAGAAGCGATAGGCTTTTAAACAATACCCTCGGAATTTTGATTGTTTTTACTATAGAAGCACCGTTGTACAAAAGTCGCGTTTTTCTCATACAAGCCTCAGCAATATAACGCCGAATCATGAAGGGTATAAAAAAAACCTCGATCATTAACAACCGAACCCTATAAACATCTAATTTGACGCCTATGGTGTGAACTTTCATAACCAATCACCTGTCTAGTTACACTTTTGATTAATTTTCAATCAATTTTTGTCGGTGATTAATTATTATATCGAACTACTGTAGGAGCAACCACCTCCAGGTAATCAACGTAACCTTTTATAGTTACCATTTATGGAAAAAATCATCTTTTAGCAGTTTCGCTAGTAGACAAAAGAACGAACTGCCTTTGTGCGTAAAGGTTTTATTTTTTATCAAATTTTCTCTGTTCTCTCTATATATATATATTCAAAATTTAATCAAAGGGTTAAATTGTGAAAGCTTGCTGAATTCGCGTTAAAAGCAAGTTCGGGGTTTTGTTAAGAAAATCTCATTTCCGTTAAGGTGTAGCCGTTCAAAAAAATATTTTAAATGTTTACATGGGCAAATCGAAACTACATTATGGTTATAATTAGATATAATTTGGTTCTAGAGAGTGACAGGCTGCGCCCCTGCTGTTTTGTAATCAACTAGTGGAATAATAGGAGTAGTCTGACTTGCAACAAATTTCAAACAACGTGCACTCTGCTTGCTCACTGCAACAAGAATTGTTTGACCACTTCACCTACACAATTTTTACCTAACGCTTAGATTCTATTGTGTTGTTGATTTTTATTATAACCCATTTTTAATTACCGATTTAGAATTGATTTTTGAACGTTCTTTGTTTAGGTTTCTAAAGTTACCAATAGATATTTTCAAGGTTACTGAGGTAAAAGAGCATTTATTGCTTTAGTTGACTTTTATAAGAACTAGAGGTTTCTACAACAATAATAAGTTTTATTTATTATACACTGTATACATAAAATAAGAATTAAATTCCTTATCTCGAAAACTACTAATGGGGTTTTCAACTATGAAAAATTTGAATTTGATATTAACGTTGTTGTCAAAGTTATCATTTTTTTCATACCACTAAAAACTTCTTTACTTTAAAAAACACTCTGCATATTTGGATTCTACTAAAAATCCTGAATCTTTCAAAAATGTAAATGCCTACATTTTCCATTATAAATATTATCTCTTAGAAATCTGTTTTTGTTATACTTAGAAGACTGGTACATCTAATTGTTTCACATATTATATTTATTGTAATGTTATTAATGTTTAACATTGCCCACCACTTGGTGGCGTCATGTTTTTATGTGATGATATAGTAATTATTGGTATCAATTCTTATATGTGTCTGTACTACTAATGTTATTAATTGACTCCGAAAAATTATAAAATAAATTATATGTAAATGATCCGTTTCAGGGTCTATTCTTTAATTGTCAATATCATCAGTTATAGTGAGTAACTTAATCGTAGTCATTGAATACATAAATGGGCGTCGTATACATGTATTCAAAATTCCCGCCTATCTATCATAGTAAAATCCTCTTCTGTTGGTATAATCAGAATTACTGCAAAATTATTAGTATAACCTCACTTTTTAACTATTGACATATTATTATTATTATTATTATTATCTGTTTGTTTTATTTGATTTTAAGTAATATAAAACACGTTATGAAATTTAAAATGGTAAGATTTGATAAATAAGTCTTTTCGTTTAGTTACCAGTTGTGATTTTTATTTATTTGTAGCTACAGATTTTCTGCAAAGCACTTTACAATAGCTTTTGGGAGTAAGGTAAATTTAACTAAATGCACTTTTATTTTGTTATAAGAACTTAATGTGTGTCTTTCAGATCAACAGCTTAAACAGAAACTACTCATACGTATTAATTTTCTTGCAGTAATGCTCTACGAGTTTTGTAAATGTTTGAATCTGCCTTCCCTATTAGTTAAAAGCCTCCAGTAATTATAGTTCCTATGTTCTATTGGTATTAAAACTTTATGATAAGGATTACTGCCTGTTTTATATTCATCCAACTTTCTTTTTTAATGACATTATAAGAGATGTGTTGAGAACACAAGACATGACAGATCAGCACCACGAGACCCGTACTCTGTATCTCCGCTGAAACATCACTGCACCCACCTCTGTAGATTAGGATGAGCCAGTATTCTCTTCTTAGTACATTTCATAAATGAATCTGTCTATTAGGGTGGTCCTTATTTTTAGATTTTTAATTTTCAAAATACGTACCCTCCAAATTTTTACATTACATGAAAAGAAGTTACCCTAAAAATTTCAAGTTGATCAGATCATGCTAACCCGCATTAAGGTCAAAGTTCAGCTATTTTAGGCTGTTTTTCACATAGTGCGTATTTTCAGTGAAACGGTTGCATCTACGAAAAAAAGCTATTCTTGCTTTCTTGTAGGAAATTTAATCTACTATAAATTTTGTCATTACATCATTTTCGAGAAATAAACTGTTTTTAAGTTATGAAAGTTAAATCAGATGCAGTAGCTTACGAGCCGTGCAGTGACATATTGAAAAATTTTATGTTACTCATTTGTGGTGCTTTTCTTCAATACTCCTGACTACTAGCATACTTCTAATGCTTTTCTAATACTTCTTACTGGAAATTATTATTAATATATAATAATAATAATTGCTACTACCCATTACTTGGCGAACCAGGCCCTAGAAGCTATGAAGCTTGTGCTGGGGGAAGTGGTGATTATTACTATTACTCTGGACCAACGTGCGGTTGCAGCCGACTAAACAGATGGTATGGCAACTTACCAAAAATATGGTAGCGATAAGCTAAAAATAAAATTTTTCTCTCTATCTTTTGCTCTAGAAGAGAGCAAGCAACATTTAGTCTTCCTGCGTTTAAAAACTTCAACTTCAACTTTGTCTGTTAATTCCCAATCGCAGAGAGTATCATAGACTGCTGAAGATACTTCTCGCCCTGTTTTTGACAGTTCTGGAACCGCAATTAATTAATCGACACTAATTAAGCCAATCTATACTTTAGATTTTCCAATTAAAGCTGGAAGTAGTTTTGAATCTCAGTAAATGACTGCAAATTGTAAATATATTTCTAAAAATGACAATTTTATTTTGTTAGCTGTCTGTACGCTAAAATATTGTATGTATTCCCTGATGGAAGATCTGTTTATGACATAGTCATTTGGGTCTATTGATACGGCTTCTACATTTGCTGACAATATGTGACAGGTATCCTTGTCACTTAATTTACATCTATCTAGTGCTGATAAAATTCGTGCAGTCAAAATTTGTTTCCTGATCATTTTCTTTGCTCTTAGTAGTAGTCCCAATTTGTATAGCTTGAAATCGATTTATTTATTTCACTCTCTTCATTATCTGACGCTTCTAAAGTTAAAGGATCGAAAACCTCGTCTAAAAACATTTACTTGCCTATTGAAAACATTACGTGAATTTCACTTTTTAAACATCAGTGGATTCAGTTTCTTCTCTTCTTGAAGGTTCTGGTACGTCTAAATTCACCTGCCTGTCTGCTCTTTTAACTTCATTCTTTTTCATTTTATTTCCTTCTTTCTGTATTCTAACCTCTTTTCATGGGCACTAGGATCGTATCTTTGTCTTCTAAGATCTTCATCATTTCTACTGCTTTGGAACGTGTGATGTCAAATAAATCATCTAGTTCTTCAAAGATTTTTTCACCATGCCTGCGGAAATCACTTTTTTTGTTCTAGTTCTTATCCAATTGGTGCCAGGGTGTATACAATGTTTTTTAACTTTTTGTCGCAGTTTAAATAATCGTGTTGGAGAATTCGTGCCATTTTTCAAAACACTGATCTATCACAAACGCATCACTTCCATTCAAACAAACTAAACGGGCAGTTACAGAAATATTCTTATGATCCAAAATAAGTATTACTGAAAAAGAAACTAGAATGTATTTCTTATCAGCTATTGCTGGTCCACGTGAAAACTGAAAACACTAGTCTTATTCCAGCTTTCATAAACGTGAGTAAGAATTACCTGCTTTGATTTTTTTGATTTAATTTTGTTTAATGTATAACTGCAAGAATTGAGAAAGTAATAAGTACTTAGAAAGAAGAAAAAAGAAAATTAATTCGAGAAAACCCAATTGCATTGTGTAGCCTTTATTACACAAGAAACAGACCACTGTAAAATAAATACTTTACGGCTGGTTATACTGTACAATGGTTAATGGAATAATCCGCATATAGAAATAATCTTTGTGGATAAATTCAGTATTCCACTAAGTGAGTTTCGTGTATTTTAAAGACAACTCAGCGTCTTCAAAACCAATACAGTACCCTTTCACATAAATATGGCTGGCTGAATATTCGACGAACAAAAAGTTCGTCTCTGAATTCGTGAAGTCTATCTGTCGGTCTGTCTGTCGCCTTTTTCCCTGTTGACTTTTTTGAATTTTTCTTTTTTTTTTGGAATCTTATAGCACATCAAATTCTAAGAAACTTTTGGTTGAAACATTTTTTTGTATCTCTTCGGAAAAGTGGCCAAAATGAATACCGAAAATTTCGGTAAATTTTTGAAAAATGAAAAATTTCGTATTTTTTAAAAATTTACGAAAAAATAAACATTTTTAGCAACAATTTTTTTTAACGAAAAATTTTATGACAACTAATGTGTTACGTCAACATTAGTTTCCAAAAATAAATTAGTTTATTAAGTATACAGTTGTTTTAGTTCGTCATGGCAATGCTAGCTCTGCGCATTCTCAATAGTTTATATCTGTAATGATGAATTACAATTATTAATTATTGATGACATTACCTTATGACCCAACTGTAATAGTATTAGTAGTGTAGGGACTAGAGTGCTCTTCTCTCACCCAAGCGGTCCGATTCGGCTCCCGGTAATGGTTAAGGTTTTCTGCAGTTTTCGTTAGCTGTAACACAAATGTGGGATTTATGCTATACAATCTGTTAAGTCGGTTGCAGCAGCACGTTGGTCTAGAGTAATAGTAATAATCGCCTCTTCCTCCAGCACAAGCTTCATAGCTTCTAGGGCCTGGTTCACCAGGTAATGGGTAGCAGCAATTATTATTATTATTAATAATAATTTTCAGTTAGAAGTATTGGAAAGGCATTAGAAGTATGCTAGTAGTCAGAAGTATTAAAGAAAAGCATCACAAATGAGTAACATAAAATTTTTCAATATGTAACTGCACGGCCTGTAAACTCCTGCATCTGATTTTCCTTTCATAACTCAAAAACAGATCATTTCTCGAAAATTATGTACGGACCAAATTTATAGTACCTTAAATTTCCAACAAAAAAGGTTAGATTCCTTTTTTTCGTAGCTGCAATCGTTTTGCTGCAAACTAGGCGTTTTGTGAAAAACAGTCCCAAATAGCTGAACTTTGTTCTTAATGCGGCCGCCGGGTTAGCATAATCTGATCAACTTGAAATTTTTAGGGTAACTTCCTTTCATGTAATGTAAAAAAATTGGAGGGTACGTATTTTGAAATTTTTTTCTTACCCATACAAATAAGGACCACCCTACTGTCTATACTTTTTACAATAAACTCAATTTTATTTCTTTTCTTTCTTTCATTTTTTCTATTTTTGTATCTTTTAACATAATTTTTACAACATACTTTTTCAACATTTTTTGTTTTTTAGTTACCATTATTTTATTATTCTCCGTATTTACCCATTGTATCATAAATCGTCTAGTTACAAGATTTAAATACATTATACTATCTATCTTAAGAATATGTGATTATTTATCAATGCATGTACCATTTCTTATCATTTATAAACATTTTCTGTTTAGTTGGAACTCTGCGAAATTTTCATTTTAGGTGTAAACAAGAAACATCGTACTCCAAGATTAACTCAAATGGTGTTAATCTATTTAGTTTAATAACGTAGCAAAAACAGATAATAATACCTTTCTATTAAAAATTAATAAATAGATTACTTTATAAGTGTTAACGAAACTGGCCAACAACAGTAACTGGACATAACTAAGATTCATTACAATATCTTAATAACTTTTTGTCTTTCCATTTATTGAACTGCCAATAATGATTCTTAACAATTATGTTGAAACATTTAATTATGGCTGAAGAATGCTTTTATTGGAAACTCCAAAAGTTTGACATTCTTATGATGATTGGATACGGTGACAGGATGTGTACGCAAGAGGAAGTATGTAATTTATTTAACACTAACTACCCAGAAAGACCCGCAAATCAGTCAACAATTCCTAAAATAGGGGAAACATTTAGAGAGAGCTATTGACGATAATTATAAATTAAATGCTTTATTGACTATAAAAGATAATCCATACAGTAGTGTTTGTCAGATCAGTCGATAACAAAGGAATTACTTTCACATTTGTACATAAAGTGTTAAAATGGAAAAGTGACATCCTTTTAAAATACACTTAATTCATGATTTATCTAAAGATGATCCACACCGTAAAATGAAATTTTGTCAATTTATTAATGAATATGTGTATTGATAACCGCCTTCAAGTAAATAGTATTATTTTTTCAAATAACTCAATAACTAATAACTAAAATTTAAAGGTAGCTCTACTTTTGAGATTGTTTCCTATTTTTAATTCAATGTAGTGTGCAGTTAAACCAAAAACTTATTTCGGGAGTTGATTTAAATAGTTTTATTGTTAATTTAAAAGTTAAATAAACGTTATTTGAATGATAGATTGTAATTAATTTAAAACAGTATCAATATTTACTTTTAAATGTAATGCTTTTTATATGAATATCAGGTTGTTTTTAATTTAATAATATGCAGCTTTCTTTTTAAATGCAACATTCTTTTAAGTTAATGGAGTTAAATGCAGAACACTGTTGAACTGAATGTCTTATATCCTTGCAGTAAAAAAACATCTTACTGCTTTTAATGCTTTATTGATATCACATCACACCTAGTATAGAAATAGAAGGTAAAAATCTTTTATTATTGAAATAAAACAATAACTTCTAAAAAATGCAGAACATAAACAGTTTGCTTATTCATACTTATTTCTTAAAAAACATGTTCTGGTAACATTATAGATATCCATCGTAGGAGTTGCTAAAGAAGTTAATGATTCTCATAATATATTATTTGATGGCGATCCTGCTTCATAGGATATGGAATATTCATATATGGCACTTGCATTAACATAATACACTTGTTGCGAATTTTCTTCCATTTTGTTCGAAACGTAAAATAACGACTAAACTAATTTAACCGTGTGCACCGTTTAACCGTGTAATTACTGTCAAAACAAAGTCAAATATCTTATTTCAAAAACATTTATTTGTGCATGTAACAACTTATAGATTTATTTTAAAACCACACCTACTTGAATTAAAAACCTTTTTTTACTATAAAAGTAATTATCATTTCTATGTATAACAAGAGCACATACACTTTGATGCAAAGATTTTATAAATAAATCAAAATCAATGCAACTTATAATTGAAAAATATTTCTAATAAGCCTTGATTTCAAAGCAAAACCAAATACTACAAACCTTGTTTTAAAAACATATGTTTTGTTTCAGAAGTAATACATTTTTATTTTAAACACTACCCCACTTGAAATTTATAATGTACCTGCATTTTACCAACAAGGAATTTATAATTAACACAAAAGTAAAATGAATTTCAAATTAAAAAATCAGTTGAAAGTAGTAAACAAAAGCATAATCTATCCACTTCATTTAAATCTACCTGTATTTTTAAAACTCTAAAGTAAATGCATTTATTTGAACGTCGAAAGTAAGGATTTTTGTTATAAAAACTGAAACTTCTTTCGGTGCATTCTAGTGAATTTCTATCCAAATGGAAACAGTCCTGGAGTTCCCGACGAAAGCTTTTTATAATGCACCACCTCATTATGTAAAAGCTGCAAGAAGATGAGACGTGGAACCGCATAATCACCAATTAATTCCTTGGATCTCTCTCTCTCTCTCTCTCTCTCTCTCTCTCTCTCTCTCTCTCTCTCTCTTATTTATTTGAATACCGGAAAGAGCAACATTTTATTTATATCTACAGCTGATATCACTGTGGAACAACTGTTATTAAGTTTACAGCTAACATTTCAAACTTATTTAAGCTGTAAGTTTAGGAAACAAATGCAGAATTAGAATTTACAGTGTTGCCAACTGTCAAACTACTTAACAAAGTATCCTAACATATTTTATTTGAAGCTATGTTATTTGTTTATATGTTTAAAAAATAACGCATAGACAAAATAGTACAAAGTATTCGTTTCGTAAGACGTTTTAACCTACTTGTTTTTTACTTGGATGCGATACTCCAATATACTATTTGAATATTTTACTTTATATTTTCCTTGAGAGCGATTGTGGCTCGGTTAGTTGCGTGCGGGACTACCGACCAAGGGAACCGGGTTCAAACCCCGACCCATATATCACCGGATTTTTAAAAATCGCTTCTCCCTCGGAAAGCAATGGCAAACCACCGAGGAATACTTTGCCCAGGAAATTTCCCTGAAATTAATAAAAATCCAAGTACTATGTACTTGGGGTGGTTCGGAGTCCACCTAAAGCTGTAGGTCCCCAATACTTGTGATCACTGAACACGCACAACACAAGTATAGGAGGGAAATGCCAACGCTCTGGAAGAGCACGGCACGCAGAAGAAGAAGATATTAATTTAATTAAAAAAATTTAAGTAATATAATATAATAATGAACAATTAAAGTTAATAAACGAAACAGGTAGACTTAAGTATGCTATTATATGCTATTCAATAACTTAGCACATGAACTATTAACTTGAAATATATGTAAATGTGTATTAATACTGTTTACTGAACATTTCCAAAAACATGACTTTGTTCAGTTTAGTTACAGTCATTGTTCTGTAGTCATATGGTAGTTTATTAAGATACGTCGCTATTGTGTACGAGAAAGATCGCATGAACATGTTTGTTCTATGTGGTGGGATAGTTATAAGACCCCGGAATCGTAGATTTAGGTGATGTACATCCGTTCGAAAACTAATTTTGTTTTATAAGTACCGTGGACTTTTGGAGATTCAAATTTTATAATAACAGATGATAGCAGTGGCGGATTTAACACTTTAGGGGCCTGAAGCGCTACAAATTTTTGGGGCCCCCAAGGATTAACATAAATTAAGGTCTATAAAACAAAAAATAATAAACTATAAAAAAATAAACAATTTACCAAAATTGAAAACTTTTTATTAACATTATAATAAATTATACTTATATGGATACTGTATTGTACAAATCAATTGGTAAGTGCAGATAGGTAACATTATGTCCATAATATCAATGTCAAATCAAATATTAATGCAAAAATATATAAAGTACTAACAAAATAATTCAAAATATCTGAACGCAACAAAAACACACGCGCAAAGTATAAACAAGCAGAGAAGTGAGGTTGATTAATACTACTAAAACAATGGTGGATTCACGCATGCTTATATAAATTTGGATTGGCGGGACCAGGCGAGCTTCGCATTTGTAAAGTATAATCTGTGGTCAAATCCGGCAAATAATTATCTGCCTAGACATTTACTAAGTGACGGGACAGACAGTAAAACGAGAATAAATCTATACGATTTTGCTTCATGCCTAGGCATGAATAGGGTTCATTGAATGAAGGTTACTAAATGCCGTTGTTTAGAACAGGCAGTTAGTAAATGACTTCATGTGCTGTGGGCAAATAAGGTAATAACATGCACGTTTTTTTGCAGAACATTCTTTAGGCAAGGGTAAAGATTTTCCAAGTGTTCATCTAAAAAAATGTTCTACGAAGAAATGTGCATGTTATTACCTAGTTTGCCGACAGCACATTAAGCCATTTACTAACTGCCTGTTCTAATTTAGTAAATTTAGTTTAATTTAGTAAATACCTAGGCATATAACAAAATCAAAAGGCATATAGATTTATGTTCGATTTACTATCTGCCTCGTCACTTAGTAAATGACTAGGTAGGTAGATAGTTAGTTTTCCGGATTTGACTATCTTCCTGCGACATATGTACTGTTCTGACAGGAAAATCTCGCACGATTTTTATCAAGTAGGCTGATTTTTCTTAAATTTTAGACGAGTAACAAAGACTTTTCATGACATGACACAATATCATAGACGCGTCAAAAATAACTATTTCAATAGAAATAAAATAATATTGGCTGATTTTATTATTAATATAAAAAAGAATTTATATCAAGACACATCATTTTGATTTAGAAACTACGTATTTTATTAAATTGTACTTTATGACATATGTCATTAAAAGAAAAATAACAATTTGACATAAGTAAAACTTGCCACTGGATGTAAGACCGTTTACAAAATGAAGAAAATCGAGTGAAATTTTTCTGCCGGCATAGTACTTAATCGTATAATTTTAGGTTTTTGGTATAACTGATTTATTATTCGTTAATTAACATTATACGCACTAATAAATATTAAATAATAGCTATTTATGTAACAAGTACATAATGTAGAACTTTATAGATGAGCTCAGTTTATGGCCGAGCGAGCAAAGCGAGCGAGGCCTATAAAAAGGGCGAGTCTATAAAGTTCGATTATGTAAGAGTTGCATACAAAGCTTTATGCCCGACTCCTAAAATTGGCTTATTATTAAAACAAAATCAGTTTATAAATTTGACATCTATTCTTGACAGAAGAAAATTTGACATGTAATATACAGTTGCCATTGGAAAACTGAATATACTACACTTTATTTTACAACTACCACTTTATTTTACGAGTACAATAATAAGCCAGTTTACTGCCGCAAAACAATACAATAAACAGTACTTTATAATGCAATAGGACATAATAGCTATTTATGTAACAAGTACATAATGTAGGACTTTATAGACAAGCCTCGTTTATGGCCGAGCGAGCGAAGCGAGCAAGGCCTATAAAAAGGGCGCGTCTATAAGGTCCGATTATGTAAGAGTTGCATACAAAGCTTTATGTTCGATTCCTAAAATTGGCTAATTATCAAAAAAAATCTGTTTATAAATTTGACATCTATTCTTGACAGAAGAAAATTTGACATGTAATATACAGTTGTCATACTTTATTTTACTACTACCACTTTATTTTACGAGTACAATAATAAGCCAGTTTACTGGCGCAATGCAATACAATAAACAGTACTTTATAATGCAATCGGACATAAATACATTTATTTTACAATCAGTTATTTTACAATGGAACTTTTCTACTTTTACTATACCAAAAACAATTGACAAAAGTCATTCAGGAATTTTACCCGTTGAAAAGCGTTGTAAAATTCCCCTTCACCGAACGTCTTATCAGAAACCATTAATTCAAGAAATTATAGTCATCATAGTAGTCTGATGACCGCGCTGATGCTGATTGTGCGAGAAAGCAAGTGTTCGGAGCGACAGAGATAATACATTCCTCGCAAGTCTGTTGTGAAACAGTATACTCCGTTACAATATTTTACTTATGCTTGCCTTTTCGTAGAAAACTATAATGTGTCAACCGATATGAATGATATAATCCGTTTTTGTTTCATTTCGCGAGAAAGTGAATTCCACGCCAATAATTGTTATTTATCGCGTGTCCAGTGCGAGGAGGCCTCGGTGGGGCCCCCTGACTTGCGGGGCCTGAAGCGGCCGCTTCAAGCGCTTGTGCCTAAATCCGCCACTGGATGATAGTGTGCAGACGACATCTATTGGACATATTTAACCATCCCGCAGTTACCAACTTATCCGATATGCGATACACTGTCCTGGGAATGCCATAAATTAACCGCAAACAAGCATTCTGTAACCGCTGTATTCTATGAACATCTTATATTATATCCCCGTATTTTCTTTCATCGAGTACTTTGTCTATTTGTGTAAAGTACTAAATGCATCTCTGTGTGCTGAGTTATTTACCAACCCCTCAACTTACTAACCGTCGGTGGCTTAATCCCGCCTATATTTAACTACTCACTCCTCACCTCAACAGTTTTACATTCTTGAGAATATCTCTGACAATGAAGAAAAAATTAAATACTTTTAAGAAAAGAAGAGTTACTAGAGGTGAATTATAATTAAGTTCGGTTGGGGTTTGTAGAAAGTCAGTAAATGGAAATATTAATTTAATTTTTAAGAAATTCATTAAAAGATGTAAATAGAAGCTCTCTGATTATCCAACATAGGTATTTATGCTCGACGTGTTAACGAGAGCGAGACGACAGGTGTGGATTTACTAACTGAATGTAGGTCGGCAAGTGGCAAGAGGTACGGAAGAGTAAATCAAAATTATTACGAGAAGGTACTATCCATTATAAACCATCTAGTGTGTGCTAGGAGTGTAAAAATATATAGTGTGTGAAAATTAAATTATGTTGTCAAAGTTTAAAAAGATATTAAACAAAGAAAGGAAACAAGCATCCCTCATACAAGGTAAAATACTGAGACAAGCATAAAGAAATTTAGAAAATTTAGAATTAGTTTACTTACTTAGTTACAAACTTCATCCTGATAACTAAAAACGAAAAATATTATTTTTAAATATTCTTTCACATTAAGGGGGCTCTCACACTGAAGCAATAAGCAATCAACAACTAGCAATTGGAAACACGCAACAGTATCGCCATCGGGTTGTTTACATTGAATTAAATGAGACGTCTCACATTGGAGCAACATGTTATCGCTTCTACAAAAACGTTGCCGGATGCGTTAATATTTTGTTGCCGGCGATATGCCTGTATGTCGAAAGCCGATTTTATCGTTTCAATGTAGAGCAATACTTGCATTATTATTATCAAGAGAGTGTGGAATTTGTATACAAGACGTGGCGATTCAGCATTTGTTACAAAAACATAAAGACATATGTGTAAAACAAACTGTTATTTATGCTATTAGTATATAAAGAAATACTTGTAAATTGCTATTTTTTATATTATTTACTGGAATTATTAGGTAGTTTTATATGGTTGTGGCCAAAATATAAGTCAAAGTTATTAGGTCAGTGGCTGATGTAATTAAAGACGGTCTAAATAAGAAATGTGCATATATGTAGCATAATAAAAAGAAACAGATTCATTTTAGGAAGTTGTTAAACATTTTTGCGTGCAAGGCTGACGCAATTGGATTAATCTTCATCTAGCACTTTATATATAATACAATTATTAAAAACTGATGATGATTTTTCATACTGCATACTGCAGAAACCAATTTTTACAATATTAGTTTATTAACACACAAAATCCTGAAGATTTAAATACATTTAAAATTTCAGTATTAACAAGTACTTATTTTACATTTTATTTATTTTAATTTGAAATAAATACGTAATGAGAATTCTTGAACTCACGTTTTATTAATTGGTTATCATTATTTTTTATTTGTAATTTATTATTTCTTGTACGTTTTTCGAATAAAAGAATAACAACAAATTATTTAAATTGTTATTAAATTAAAGATTAATGACAAATAAAATTAAAAAAGTCTTGCTTTCAACGGGATTCGATCTTGCATTCCACGGGCCATTTTTATCATTTCAGCTTTTAAATTCATATTTTGCAAATAATTCATGAATTTATAATTTCTGAAGAATTGGGATTGTTATTAAAGGTAATATTTTTGGACAGTACGTTAGAGTATCTTATCTATCTATTTGACATATTTCAGATTTCCCGTACTAATTCCCTATAGCAAATGTTACAACGAACTTGGTGTATATAATCTAATATAATTAAATAATCTATTAATAAATTCAAGTTTCGCTAATTTATTGATTGCTATTAAATTTATGTTCCTTAAATGCCACTAAATTAAAATCGCATATCCAGAGTTGTTAGAGGATGACATGATTGTTTGAGAATGCTACACAAACTAGCTGAGAGAGCTGGCCAAAATAATATTGTCTATTGCTTATTGTCAATTTCTAGTTGCTGTTTGCGCATTGCCCCGGTGTGAGAGCTTACTAAGAAAAAAGCTCACCTGTCCAAGCAATCATAGTGGATTAGCGTCAGTTGAGATTGCTAGTTGTCGTTCAAATATATTTTGACAAATTTCAAATAAAATTTCTCATTGTTGGAAACTATCGACAGATGCAAATGGTAACGTATCTAATTCTCATAACGGGCAAAGGAGGAGATCAATCACGAACCCTGCATTGAAATCTCTCCTAAATTGAAACTAAAATAGAAAAATAAATCGACTAAGCCTAGAAAAATTATATACACAGCACATATGAATAATGGCAAAAGTATTTAATCTTTGTTGATTCATAATATTGTTAAGCAACATTTTTTTTATTAGTGTAGGTATATGAATTTAAAAAGTATTTTGTTTTATGAGGGGGCGATTCCAGCCTTTCCCGCCACCTGGAATACTCGTCTTCATGATCCGTCTCATTCTGGCTTTCGACTTTTCTTTTTTTTTGTTTTAGTGGTTTTTCATTTTCTCTTCATTTTAGAATGGGCTCCATTCTTTTTTGGCTAAACGACTTAACGTTTCTGCTTCTACATTATTCTTGTCAGGAGTATTGTCGAAATCCTGATTTTTTTAAATTTTTTCGTTGACTATTTGTTTACCTTATTTAGGGGGACCTTCTTTGTTGGAGGTTTTACAATTTCTATCTTTTTATCTTTTTGTCTTATCCGCTGCATTTGAGTGGTCTAATCGGGCAATTTCGTCGAAATTATCAGGACGTGGGTTTCTAGATTGCGCTCCAGATTGCGTTTGAATTGTCAAGAACTGTTTGTTCAGGCCTATCTGTCACAAATTCTGTGTCAAAATGGTCCTGCAGACATGTTTCAGAAAATTCTGAAACAACAAAAGTCGGTGTAGATGCACTTGTTGCACCTAAACAAACATTATTTTAAAATACTTAATCTATAGGATACGGAAGAATGATAAAAGTTTTAAATAGTGAATATAAAAAGATACTGGCCTTTCGACGAAGAGTAAATTTAATTTTACTCCCAGTGCACAGTTACGCTAATTTTAAAAAACATTGCCTACTATCCATTTTTTTCTAGAGTCTTCTGAATTTGAAAGTGTATTGTTCGTAAATTACTGAACTAAGTTAAATATTTATCGAACGAGCAAATAGTAGATAAGTTTTATTTCTACATATAACAGTACAATTTTATATTTCTAGGTGCTATATTTTTGTTTTTATTGGACGATGTGTAATAAAAGTATCCATTTTTAGTGTCAATTTCATTAAAAGTAAATTAAATAATTTTTTTCTCAGAAAGTATGACTTAGAAAGAAACCTTACGGTTCAAATGCTATTAAGTTTTAGACACAAGAACGTTTTATTTAAGAATTATATTGTAACGTTCTTTTTAAAATAATAAGAAAAATGCTGTTTAAATCGTCTATTCACAAGAGAGATATTATTTACAATACACTTAATTAAAATATAACCACTATAACCATAAACTATTTAATAAACTATTTAAATGCTAGATATTTACAAATTTATTTGATGATATTTATATAAGAACTATTTATGTATTATTTCAACAATTATTAACATTTATTTATTCACTAATATTCCACTATTAACTAATTATTCAAAGTACATTTCTCTACGCCGGTTAAACATTAACTGAGCTTCTTCTACCCGCGACCTCAACTTGTATATTTCATAAGTTTTAGAACATAACCGATAAATCATACATGCAGCTGTTGATGAGTCACGTCGATGAGTCGCGTCGATAAGTCATACATGCAGGTGTTGATGAGTCCTACATGCAGGTGTTGATGAATCATACATGCAGGTGTTGATGAGTCATACATGCAGGTGCTGATTAGTCATACATGCAGGTGTTGATGACTCATACATCTAGAATGTTCGATCACGGCGTATATGGGTTTACTATTCGTTACAATATGAAAAAAATAGCCAGCTATGTTTTCTTGTTTATTAATAAAGATAGCCTCTTGACACCGATGTCTTTGCTAAATCAATAGTTGCAAGACAAGCATCAGGTCGATATAAGAAAATGTCTTTGGCGGCAGCATTATGAAGGTAAGCGGAGCTCCAGATTAGAAAACTACGTGTTTAGAGTTAAAGAATACTCCAGGTCCCAGAAATCCTGTAACCTTTATTAAACAATGACATAACTCACAGGAAATCTTGTGATAACACAGGTTGGAACGTTCTGCGGCAGTGACGTTGTTGGACAAGAATTAACTTGATTGGTACATCTATTTACAGCTAAATATAAATATGCGATCAAGCTACAGGGATTATTATCGAACGCACTAATCCGTAGAGCAGATTATCATCATTTTCTTCTACAGAAGGATGGAACATGATACGAATTTAGTACCTTACACGAATTTTAAGGGCATTGTGAATAAATCTTTAGCTTTAACCAAGAGATAAATTGTAACAAAATTAATAATTTACAAAACGAACACGAAAGTTATTTAATTTTTTAAATATCGAAATACAAAGTGGTAGGAAAGTACATTTTTTAAAATACACTCTTCTACGAGAAATTTATTGAAAATAATTTATTAATGCGCAGAAATTAGAAACCGGATTTGTATGGGTGCAAACGATCGAATTGGTCTATGCAATTCTAAGTCCACTAAAGGGCTTCAAATGCGGGCTATGTGGAATTAAATAGATAAATCAAACTTTACAATTTTTATTCTTTTAATAGAAGTAACTTTCTTTGTGTAGTACAAATTTGCCATACTTTCTTGCTTGGGACTGCAAAAATCCTTTAGCAAGGGCTATGCAATTGAAATATATTTCAAGTGGTTAAGAATCTCAAAATGTTTACCATTTTTATAATTCTCTAAGCATTTCTAACATTTAGATAAACTTTTTGTAAAAGCATACACAATAATGAAATATCGTACTTTTAATTAAATTATCTTTATTTGTTAGAAGTTGAAATTACAAGAAGTAATTTATAAACTACAACATATTAGTTTTAAAATTGAGGCCTCGGTGCTGTCTTTGTCCAAATTAGGTGTGCAATCGATTTATTACAGACACCACATATCCATCATCAGAAGAAGTTTTAATCGGACAGAAACTCTGCGTGTAACCTTTTAAGCTTCGTGAAGGTTTGCTGCCATATTTGTGCTTGTCTATTGTGATATTTTCTTTCCGGGTAAAATCGTTGAACATAAAAAAGGGAATCAATCAAATATATAAGGTCGCCATTCATAATTGTCTGTCAATGTTGTATAAAATTTTAAAGACGGCATTTATTAAAAGATTTTATAACAATAGACGTATATTTTTTCTTTTTGGCTTTGATAATGATTTCAAATATTCATTTACTTAATTAATGTGTAATTAAACGTTTGCGGCTACTACAGTAGTTAATTAAGATTGAATAAGAGATTCTGGGGTTAGATTTGATAGCGATACCTAAACCTATGGTAAGTCGTTTCGATATACCGTCGCCTCTTTGGTTAGAAAAAGTGTAACACATTAGAATGACGGAGCTCTCCAGAATATAATTTCGCTTCCTTTTATAGGTGCAGGTTTTGTCATTAATTTATCACGATGTAGTTTGTTGTGGATACTTATTGTTGACGTGACAGATAGAAAACAATTAGTCTTTGGTATACAGACGTTTTTTCTTCAACGTTTTGTTGGTTACCTCGACAATTGACGCACGCGGACATCTTCAAACGTTAATAATGCTACTTTAGTATATTATAAATGCCGTTTAATATTAAACCTCTCTCAGTCTTTTTATTAACAAATCTATAGTTGCTTGAAGATTACAAATGGGTTTATATTTTAGTGTCTATTAGTACTTACCCACTATTTATGGTAAGTTCTAGACTCTTTTAGGAAAAACCTTCGGAGCAATGAATGCTATTATATAATCTTTTGATATTTCTTGATGAGTTAAAGATTTTTTTAGAATTTCACGGTTGTTAGATTCATCAGCCCCTCAGAACTTAATTATCAATTTTCATCCTTAAACAACAATGTCTATTCGAAGGTTAGACCACAATGTAATATATCAAGTGGTCCGTGGGATTTGAAATTAATACCGAGTGTCGCTTCTGACGCAACGGTTTATTAAATGGTTCGCGCTGTTCAAAGCCACCGCTAACTTTAATTATCAAATTACACATTAACACAGGTATGATTCCTGCATTAATTAGACCAACTCCTGTGTGGGCCCGAACTTGACACGCCTTGCGCGAGCTTTCTTCATAATGAAGATTTATTATACATTACACGCCTAAAGACAAAAACATTTCTGGATTCATTGTAGAGAAAAATACTAACAGTAAGGTAATGAGTTGTACTAAGAAGAAAATTATTGTAAGTGGATACGAAACTGTGTATTCGCTTTTGACACGCCCAGAGGTGACTCGATACCAGACTACTGGAATTCTTCTAAAATGCCTCTATGTACCCTGGAAGTCATATCAGAATCAAGCATCAGCTACTTTACTACATTCAGACACGTCAAATAAGGAAGAAGCCGATGTCATGTTCGCATTTTATGCTTCGGGCGTTTACATATTGAAATATATTAAAGTCTTGCTGCATTTTACACGCTGGACAGGTTTTATCCGGTTGCGAGACCAATATGCAAAAGATTTCTTTCTGCTGATATAAATATATTTACTCGAATGTTGTCGGCGAATGCTCTACTATTTCGATACATTAGTGTTAATAAATATTAGGCTATGACATGGATATTGTAAACAATACAATTCACTCGATTTACTTAGTAGCTGTAATCTAATTAAACTGGTTTTGCATAATAAATTCTTATTTACATAAATATATTCGCAATTTGTTTTTTCATCGTTGTGTTATTATTATGATATAATTAGGAAATTTTCTGCAGTATGCGGAATATATAATAACACAAATTATAATTGCATAAATGAAATAAATTATTCTTGGCAGTTTAGTTGTTCACTGAGTTACTTATTATACATTTATTTATCGTTTTTGTTATTTACTACTTCTATACTAACAATATATTTTTAGATATTTTTAAAGCTTTTCTTCTGATTTACTTATTTATATATTCTTCCTAAGTAGTATTTATATTGTCAGTTATTTCATACCTCTAAGTAAGTTATCTTCCGCTAATTTTCTTAATGGTTGTTTTTCTTAACGATGAGTGTAACCATAATTATATGAAACATGAAGGCGACAATACCTTTAGGTTAACATAACTTTTGTTACTCTATGATAAACCTGACGTGGTTGGTAAGGGTAAACAATGAGAGCAAAACAATGCTCCCATAGAAACATGATGAACGGGAGGGAGGGAAAAGGACATTTTCAGAAATGTGCCGTTTATCTAGTAAATGATTCATTTCAATTCCAAGATGTTTATTTTATAAGATGGCATTAAAATATTTTTCAGAATTTACTACTAGATGGCAGAAAATATCAGATTACTAAAACCCTAGATGTGTCATTCTTCCATAAACTAGGTTGTTGTGTACAACCTACACGAAGCGGCTGTTTTCTGTTCAAGAATGACGACTGAACCGTGTGATAATTCTAGTGAAAACGAAAACGAAGAAATCGAACAAACAAATACAAGTAAAGCCAGTACGCTGTTACAATTTACTGAATTGTGGAAGAAAAACATAAGAAAAAAATATAAAGACAATGGAAGAGAGTATAAATCTTCCTTATGTGAAAAAGATTAATTTGAAGGTAATTAAGAAATGCTGTCCAAGGAAACGTTACATTATCTGACTGAATTTTAGATTGTTTCTAATTTTTGTATTACCAGTGGAGTTTCGTAGAATTATTTAATTTTATTTATCTTAAGAAGCTCAGCGAGTGAATATGTGAGTTTTCCTTCTTTGTTAATATATTTGCAAAGGCTTCTAGAGCCATCAATTAGGTTACACGATTCTAACCGGTCATATGGCTTAACTGAAAGCAAATGACTGGAATAGTATAAAAATAATAAAGTGATCAAAAAAGAAATAAAAAAAACTTTTTATCCACTAGCACTGGATCAATTCGATACTTTTATACTTTTTCCAAGAAAACGTTATTTACAAAATTATGACATTAAAAAATAAGGTAAAGATGTAAAATAAATAGAATTGACAGGAATTCTTTATTTTAAGAAATATTACACAACTTAAAATGCTTCTTTAATATCAACGCAAAACTTATATTGCTAATCGTTTAATAACTATCCCTTTTCATTTGGATTGTATTTCAGTTTATGACTCATTATGAATTTTTATTTTTAAATCTATTATTCTTTATACTATAGCAAAAAAGTATTAAAAATACAAACGCAAACGCTTACAATCGTTGTAAGTTATAAACCACAAAATAAAAAATCCATCCAGAAGGTAAAAATTACCATTTTCTATATTAGAAGGGTATAAACTTACCTATTTATAAAAATTTTTAGCACTTTAATTCTTTTTTTTTAAATTACTGAAATCAATAAAAGAAACACGTCCACAAAAAAAGTTCACCTTAATGAACAAACTACAAATACATCTATATTGGATTGTCGTCTTCGGAAGGGTTAACACTGAACTGCACTTTACCGGAATTGTTTGAATTTTTATGATTATTATTAGCCGTAACGGTAAACGGCAGGTAGATACGCGTTCACTAAGCTTTCTACTAAAATACTATTTCTAAAAAAATACCTTTGATTTTAACTATGGTTTTTGGAGTATTGTCCTGCTAGAATCCGGTCTCAGCCCTGTGTGCGGCTTCCACCCCTAACCTGTATGATTGTTTTAATTCCCTTTTATTTAAATTTAGTTGCAAACTTGGTTAGCTATCGAGAAATTTAAATATAAAAATATTTTGAATTAAAATAATTTGAATTAATGAAACATAAATAAAAGTTCTTCCTGCTTTAGACTTTTTCGTTTTGAATAGATTTTGGGCGTTTTACGATGTAGTGTGTACATATGTGAAAGACCCTTTTTAAATCTCCTGATATAAATAGGTTCATAAGGATCAATAAGAATCCATTTTTAGGAGTTTTGGAAAAAAAAATTTATTTGATTTGTTTTCTATTCAGTCAAATCACTAGCTGAATTATTTTCCAGATTTAGAGTAGCGTAGGTTTATCTGACTTTCAGGATTGTTTGTCGTACCTATTTTGTATATCTTTCTTATCCATTTAATTATTTACTACTACTGGGACAGCCTCTGCCATGATGTTTTAGTGGTTGTTCGCTCCTATCGAAAACTGTTAAGACCGGAGCTTTACTTCACATTTGCGTGATGATCCTTGAAAGCTATCATTCCTCTGGAGCCAGCCGCCGTTAAAGTAAATTGTGGGAAGAAAATCTAATCACGTTTATCGTGATTATCAGTGGCAAGTATCACATTTTGAGGTTTTATCCAATTATTTACTTGTAATTACTAGTATAAAATTAAATGCAATGTTTTCTACATGTTAAAGCTTGTTATAGTTACATTTTAATAGTTATTTAAGCTATAATGAATGCAAGGTGTTTATAACATTTAAGAAAGATTATTATATGCCTAAAAAGACAAGAATAAGATAAAACCGGGGTATGTAGTTTTTTTCGTCAATGGTTAGTCGCTACAGTCCGTGTTGCATAGAAATAGCATTTTTCTGCTACATGCAAAGATTAGTCCATTTATTAAAAAACAATGCTTTTAGTATTGGAGACTGTTTTAATATTCTAAAACGTGATTTGAACCAAAAGTGGAATGATTCCTGGATAGCTTCGTCCTCTTCCAGTCCTAATTATCGTTTATACTTCGAAAAAAATGTAAAAGTTGTTGCCACGACTCATACAATGCACCTAGGAGATACATTTGCAGTACCATTCGTTTAAGATTTATGTCTTTTCTTTATGATGCTGTACTCATTTTGCAGAAATAGTTAGAGTTTGCTACGTTTGTTTTTTTTCTATGTATGAATTTACATTCCATAAATACATTTATTTTCAGTAGCAGAAAAAGGTTTTAATTGTACTTTATTCAAATTATTGAATCAGTACTTACAGGAACGAAATGTGTATGTAGAGATAATTTTTTATCTATTTAGTATGAATTGTTAAAGTTATTTTGCGCATGGATAGTAGCTACAAGTGTTTGTAGGATGTACAGGGTAATATCTGCAAGACTTTAACGTTTCTTACTTGTTTAGGATTGTTGGTTTACTTAATTATTTGTTTGTCACTTACTTGTATATGTTTATATAATTTTTAAGCATTTATATTAATTCTTCTACATTGTTATTATAAAAGCTTTAGTTTTCCATAAGGTAATGCAGCAAAATTTGGTAAATTGCTTGGTGCTTATCTATACCGCCTAGCTCCAATGGCTTGAAGCCAATGAAGGAATTTTCTATACACCAGTTGGCCAGTGATGCCGTATGTATATTCATTTCAGGGATATCGAATCATTGTCAAGGAATTCTCTGGTAGTTTAAAAACTCGTTTAACTTAGTTAAAACTACGATTCGAGGATTAGAGAGTTGAAATGAGCTAATTAAATATTGGCTTGTTTGATAAATCTCAATAGATCTCGGCGAGAGCCTTAAAAGATACCACAGACAGTCGTTTTGCACTCACGCTTGTCCATATAAACCGGTTTAATGTCAAAATTGTTGGACCGTTTACAAGAAAGTAATTTTTATACCGTTCGGTTCAAACCACTGCAAAATGTTCTTTAATATGTGAATAGATGTTATCCAATAAACATTTAACCTTAAACTTAAATTTATATGACTTATTAACATTTTTGTTTTCCTTATAAACCTCTTAAAGAGCTTAAACGCATCAGTTTATAAGGGCTGCGAACACCTTTGTTTAGTAACGGCGTGTAACTTTAGATTTTATAAACAATAGTAGATAAAATGTAATTTTGTATTTATTGCAGTGTTGGTAATATTTTGGTTACTAAATTTATCACGGACACATTATTTTGGACACTTATTTGTTATATTATGTTGTCCCACTTTCTAACCTTCTCCCCTAAATTCTTAGTTGACATTTTATCGTTAATAATAATCTCGTTGAACAAAGTAATAATAATGGGCGTGTAATATGCACATAATTACCTACTTTATTTTTGAAGTTTTCGCACACGTATATCAGATATTTATTGCGGGAATTATATTGCAAACATGAACAAGTTACCTTCAAAAACCAAAGGGGCCTTTAAAATATTCAGTAATAATACATTTAAATTTACCGATTTGAAAATTGTGTTCATTAAATCTTTATTAAAAAAAGTTCGATAAATGTTCACGCGCTATCACACTACTTTAAAAAAATGCTAATTTTGAGCTCAACGTTATGATAATAAGTTGATGAATAATCAACTTGAATAATGCCAATTAGAGCACCTCTTTCATTTTTACATGAACTGTCATAGTGGAAGGCAATAAATACTGTTATAAACTCTAGGAACTATAATATCATCCGTAAATAAAGTTAAGTAACACTATATATATTTAAGTGATATATATATTTACCGAAACTGTTATTGCAGTAATAATGGATTGTAAGGACTGTGATTTATCACAACACTATATTTAACGCTCTCTCGTAACCATACATTGTACAGGGTGTTTTGGAAAAGATGCCTTTCCCGTTAATAATAATAACACTCATTTTGAACATCTGTAATAACTGTTACTGACTCAGTATTTGAGATTTGTAACTGCAGTATGCAGTTTGTCGTTAACTTTCTTTGTGTTAGGCGGTGGTAAACTTGAGTTTAGATTAATACACGTTTTACAATTAATAACTTGCAATAACTAAAACTTCCCTTTCTTTTAATAATCGTCTTGCCGTTACATGGCAGACGTTCAGCATCATTAAGCATTTACGACCCTTAAAAGTTATGTATAAAATCAGAATGTTTCACATGTTTTACAGAAAAATATCATATTACAATATAGGTTCATATAACGAACCGGCTAGACCAAACATTAGTAAGTGTGAATTAAAAATAACCAATGGTAGAAATATAAAGGGCTTATTCATTCTTGTACCCCTACAGATAAGTAGTTTATTTAAGTGTATTTAGTTACTGTTTAAATTATGGCAGAACCAAACACGCCTGCTGAATGAACGGAACTTTTCAAATTAACCATTTTCAAAAAGTACACTTATACCGCGAGTGCAATTTTGCCAATGGCTATTGGAACGCAAACAGGAAAATCCCCAGTTTGCACAAACTGTTTTACTCGTAAACGGTAAGTTTTCCTCATTTTGTTAAAATGACATTCGTAAAATGAAAAACAGGCAATGTTTCCATCACAATTAGGTCAACGAACGTATGTTACATTTTATTTACCGACCTTAATAAATGATCAAGTCATCAAGGTAGTGAGTCACTCGGCAACCCCTGCTGAAATTCAATTCTGTTGTTTCTGTAAATTGATACGTACATAGCGGAGGTCAGTTATTAATTTAGTAGTGCAGATGTGAGATCATTGTTTGCTTTATCAGTAATTCAAAGTCAAAATCTTACAAACAATCCATAGTCGATTCGTGACTTGTAAAAAATACGGAAAAATCCGAATTTTTTTTTATTTTTTATTTTTATTTTATGAGTTTTGGGTCTCTATATGGTCACCTTTCACCCCCTTAAAGCACTGCATATTTCTCCGGAACACCCTGTATTTTAATAATTGCCAATACGTATTTTGGTAACGATGGTTTTATGTCGAAAAAAAGGTAATCGTTATCGAAATACCTAACGATTAAATACAGTGTTGTTATTGCAGTACATATTTTGATTTCAGCTTTAAATTTTCCGCTTTAACTAGGGAGTTGTGTTTCAGTTATAAACTATAATTTTTGTCAGTCCAATCGGTATTGTTGGCAAGGTAACGTTTAGTCAGTAAGAATTAAGAAAGAGAGGATCTTATTATTATTATACACAGAGGATGAAGAGAAGAATGACAACTTTATGTTTTTTCTACAATGTATTCATTGCCTGTAAAATGTTAAATAAAAGTTATAATAAAAGTAACATTATAAAACATGTGATACACAGAAAGATGATCTAACGTCAACAAATTTTATTCATTCATCTTTTGTACAGTCTATTAATAATGTCATATAAAATTGTACAAACGAAAGTTTAGCCTCCAGAAAAAAAAGAAAGAACATAAAATCTTTTGAAATGTACGACTGTATTTAACTTTTTCTAAATTATTCATAAACCACTATTCATATTTAAATTACAATATTCAACAAATAATTAAGTTTTTGAACAAAAACCAGATGACATATTACAGCCTTCTTGATTATAGTATCTAGTATTTGTAAAAGTAATTAACAACAGAACAACACTGTTATATAACTCCACAAATATTAGTTTTATAAAGAGGTAATGACTAACTTTATACAAATGTGTTACTAACGATTATTATAAGTTTTATAAAATGGCGATGGAAATGTTTATATCACTTCAGTATATACCAAACATAAACAAGTTGCATTCAAAAACTAAAGGGCCCCTTAAAATATTCAGTAGTAATACATTTTTTAATTTACCGGTTTGAAAATTATATTATACTATCTTTGTAGACATTAATTAAAAAAAGTTCCATAAAAGTGTCTCTATAACATTACGTTAAAGGAATGCTAACCTTAAGTTCAACTCTGTTATAATAAGTTAAATACTCAATTTTAAATAATGCCAATTTTAAGCGTTCACTTTTTTGCATATAGTGTCATGGTAGAAGCCAATAAATACTCTTATAATACACAGTAACCTTTTATAAAAGTTTGTGATTATATAGTCTGGTAACAGTAACTATTTAGTTTTATAAAATAGTTATGGGAATATTTATATCACTTTATACTGGGGGTGGAATTCCCCCAGATTCGGCTAAATTCTAGTAGGGTCGGCCAAATGATCATAACAATCGGTGCCATGAGGTACGAAGGATGCTCCGCCATCCTGATTCCTCGCCCAAAAACAAACAAACAAGTCAGTTACAGATCAAGCCAAAATCCTTGAGACTTTGGTAAATGTGACCCTAATGTGTAGATCAAAAGTATCAAGCAGCACAAAGTCCAAAAAGTTATAGTTTTCGAATTACAGTCGTTTGAAGTTAACATTAATTCTTGCATTGCTCAACTTCAAACGGCTGTAATTCGAGAAAACTATAACTTTTTAGACTTAGTGCCTGTTGACACTTTTGATCTACACATTAGGGGCTATCATTTACCTTTCAAAAATTTTGGCCCAGAGTTGTTTCCCATATGAATTCTTCGGGGTACAATTTAAAAATTATTAACTACAAACAGCTCTAATTCGAAAACTATAATTTCTTTGACTTTTTGCAGATTGATACTTTTGATCTACACATCGAAAACTATCTTTCAGCATAGTTTCAGAGCAGACTGGTGAAAGCCATTTTCCACAAGGATTCTAGGGTGATTTTGTACTATTTTGTATTAAAAGTTAATACTTTTGAGTTAGCATCCTAATGGATACATTTGCCAAAACCAGTTTTAATATTAACCGTACTCCAATTTAATTTTCAATATTCACCAATTTTAAAAATGTTTAGTTTTTGCCTGAATAAAAATCTGGTAAATATGTTTTAATTTATACTTCTTTCAGTTTTAATATGTTTAATAAATTAGTGGTTAAACTTTTTCACATTCTGTGAGTTAGTATTATACCTTACGTCATATTATTATTTCTGGGTCTCATTTATTCAGTTAATTCAGAAAGTATAACCTTTTTTCTGGAGTTATCTAGTGGATTTCTATTTTCCTCCATCGAATTCCTTGCAACAAGTTGCACACCAATCGCGTTTCGTGAATTTATATCATCAGTCTTCCTAAAGCTGCTTATCCATCATTATGCACGAGCAACATCTTTTCGTTATTTAGACTTCGCTTGGATTGAAAAAAATAGTTATAACATTTAAATTTGAATCTGAGATCTTATTTATTCTTCTTGTAAAACACTGTATCCACAAGTATGAGTTTTACTGTTGATAATATACCTACAGGTATATCATTACTATCATTGTGTTCATAAGCAGACTATTATTGTATACAGGGTGTCATGAGTTAGAACGCATTAATTTTAAGGGGTGATAGAAGACATCAAAAAGAACAAAAAAGTTTTAATAAATTTTTTCTATGTTAATAAGCTTTCGAGTAATCTAGAAAAAACCATTGCCATATCTCGCAACCTTGCTTAAGTATAATCGCAGCTGGGTCTTGACCTAATTCTTGACTAATTCTACGAAAATTGTAATCGGCACCGTAAACAAAATTTGTACTTTGTACGTTGAAATTACGCTCATTCATAACAAACCAACCGTAAAAATAAGACAATAATTAATCTACATTTTATATTTATTAATTTCCGGAATATTTTCAAAATTTCTTGACGTATTTGTTTTTTTAATAAAAAATACTATTTTATGTAAAAAAATTGGTTAAGGCACCTAATTACCATAAAATTAAAGATTTTTTAATGTAGCCATAACGAGGTGTCAGCAAAATCCCTTAACCTAATTATCTAATTTAAATTAGATAAATCTTCTCTTTAAAAGATGTTCTTTTATAAAATCATTAAAAAGTGTTATGAGAAGAACAAAGTGCTTTATTGACAAATTATTATTTCAAAGTTCAACAAACTACCAACTCAGTATAATTTCACTCTAATAATAAAAGGGTATTATTTACACAGTTGCAACCAGGCATTGATCCAAATATTCTTCAAAATGTGCTTTATTTCAATGTCAAGAAACCCCCACATCAGTATTTTGTGCGAATGTGGAGCAAACTTTTTACAAACTTTATAAGGTTGTCACGTTTCTTAATTGAGTAAAATAAATTTGTAATTGTAAAAAGAATTCAATTTTACGCGGAAACGACGTACGATAGGATAAAACGTTATTAATGTTTGTGGTGATAGATGAAATGTATCTGCTGACAAAGCGCCATTATTAAAGTACTATTATTAACGCGGCAGAATGATGTTAAAGTTTCCAACTTTATTATTTTTTTCTCAAACAGTAGTACGTTCTAGAACAAAGTTGTATAAGTCTATTTTCTTTCTTTTGCTGTCTTCTATCACCCCTTAAAATTAATGCGTTCTAACGCCGGAGACGCTGTATATTTCATGATTCCACATTTCTTATATTTTGTATAGCAGTTGTTTCATAAGCTTTTTTTAAAATCGTAATCTGCATTAGATTAGCTTGCAGCTTACTGAGTATATTGTTTCTCGACTGATTTATACGGTAAAGTTCTAATTAATTTTTGACTACTTGTATTATTCTATTAAATGACATGCGAATTGTAAGTCTTTTTTGGCGAAAGGACTTGATTTTTAGTATTCTATGGAATGGGCATTTGATTTACATAAAATTAAATTAAAAAAATAAAAAATAAAATTTTTATTTTCACAGTACATTCTCGTCATATTTTGTAGTTTTTGTAAATTTTCTTTTGGGATATCAATCATTCTATATATTCTATTAACAAAAGGGAAGAGAATTGATGAAATGAAATCTAAAAATGTAAGCTCACAGTACGATATCGAATAAAATATAGTATTTGGTTTACGCAACAGGTTTGCTAAAAAAACAAGAAAAAAGTTTCATAATGCTGCAATAATTAATATTACTGTTAATTCAGAAATGAGAGAACGTTCGTTATGAAATTTGCCATACTTTGCTTTTTAAACAATTTTTATAGCAAAGACATTAAAAAATCATATATTTTTAAGTTATTAAATTTTTATTGCAGATATAATCTTAATTAAAAGTTACCTACTTAACTCTCAATATGTAAAAGTTAATGGCAAGAATTTAAATTTTAAAGTAATTATAAATGACTGTTTCTGTTTACGCATCAAAGATTTGTTTTTATATAACTTTTATTATAACTTAATGCTATAATAAATTGCTAAAGAATAATAAATTTGTTTTTGTATTAGTTTTGCTATAATAATAATTAACGAAACACTAATGGTTTCATCTCGGCAAATATTTTTATTGAGTGTTCATTAAGTAATAAATTGTTTGCTTCTTTGGACTTCTGCACACTTTAAATTAGGCATTACCTTTTAAAGTCAATGACAAAAAACTCATTTATATATATTTGGCTTCATTATAAACTATCAAAGAGAAAATAAATAAAATAAAGTATAGCGTTTCTTAGTTTGAAACTGTGTACCAGTTCAGATTCATCTATGAAACTTTCCCATGGGAGAGGTATCAGTTTAGCTATATGTAGATTCGTAATGTTTTATTAATATTTCTTTTTGCTAATAAACGCATGGATCTTTAGCCAGAAGCCTTATTGAATTAAGATAACTATGAGAAATTATTAATTAGGTTTAGTTTTTAATATGAAGGACCTTCTTTTATCTAGGACTAGTAGAATCTCAAATCGCTAACACGTCTTTGAAATTTGAATGGAGTGCATAGTCTCAGAGGAATAACTTATTTTATATGTTATGTGTACGTTTTAAAGGATTCCTAATTTAAGATTTGGATTCAACTGGTGCTAATTACCCAGGATCACCTATATTCGTTTAAAGGAAAAATAAAAAGACAATAATATGCGACTATTTCGTAAAATATAGATACTTACAGTATATCTTCATATATCTTCATGATGTTGTCTTTAATAGTTATAGCACTTCCACCTTTGCCCGTATTTTGCTGAGTATATAATTTGGTACAGTTTATACCCTATAAATCTGATGAGTGATTGGTTATTGAAATGTGTCTGAGATATGAGACACGCATCAATTTTATCTATGTCAACGAACAGTGGTGCTGCTTCAAACCATTAACATTTCATTTGTACCGTGTTAAAATTCTAGATTTAATCTTAATGCAATTTTAAATGGACTTATTGTAAATAATCTTAGTACGGCCCTGTACATTTAAGCATATTTTCGTCGGTTTAAAAACTGTAGACTTTATTTTAAATCAAACAATGTCTTCGTTAGTGTGAAAGGTGATCTAAAGCGTTCTCACGCAGATGAAATTTGTTTTTGTCTGATGAATAGATTCTTCGAGAACAGACATACAAAAAAAACAGTCTGCTACAACTTTTAAATATCAGAGTTCATGCTACGCAGCAGATTTTCGCACCGATAAAACCCCGTTGAATATTCTGAAACAAATCTCCCAAATGTGCCAGTGCAGTCTCTGATAGGGTGTTTATGTTCCCTTTTTTAAAAATATTAGCGCAAAAGATAGTTTTGCATCCCCAAACAGTCAGTCTAGTAAAGGGGTCTGGTAATGTCAGTCGACAGGGTTTAGTCTAGCGGTTGACGAACTAGTAGGGCAGCGGTAAGGGGACAACTATAGGGGAGACTCTTGAACTAGGCCCCCATAGCGCATTATTTTTGGAAGGGATAAATTTAAAGAAACTTTAATGAATTAATATTAATTAGTATCAATCAATTAATAAGTGAATGTACTGTATTTAGTAATTGTAAAAAGCTATCAAAAAGTAATTAATAATAAAAAAGAAACAAACAAAAAATTATGATAAATGTCAATCATTAAAGAAGCAAACGATGTTAACAGACAGCTTGGCTGTGTGGTAAGCGCACTGGATCTTCTATTACAAAATCTGGGTTCTACCCAGTTCTGGTAATTTCTTGTTTCATAAAATATTTAATATATTTCATAATTAAACAATGTTTTTATATAATATTATAAAAAAGAATAACTTAAAATTAAATAAGCATAAGGTAATGTATAATCAATTAGCTTTATTTTTAGTTGACATAAATACTATACATATTGTTATGATATAAGCACCCTGAGTTACATGTATGCACGACGTGTTGCATACTCAATAGGCAAAGTATGTGATTTAAAAAGTAATTGGAATTTAATTTAAATTTGTTCATTTCATAAAGGATACACTCTAAATCACAGTAAATAGAAAAAGCAAAAATTTAAAATAGATTATTCTCTTAAATTTTGTAATTTTGGTTGGCAGAGTTGACGATCTTCTATCGTTGTGTGGAATTTGCCCATAATCAGATTGTAAAGCCATTTCAAGTATGGTTTACAGGTTTACGCCTGAAACAGATGCAGAGCATATTAATTGAGGTCTATGCAAAGTTTAAAAGTCTTACCTGCAAGTTTAATCTTCCAAAAGAGGAGCGTCGATTTGGGCGGTTAATTCATCATAAACAGAAACCGCAATATGGAAGGTACCAGCACTGTGTTTACTGTTTGTTAAGTTAATAACAATTTCAGATTTATGTCTGCATGCTACTACTGAACAAGTTCATAGAATTACAGACCGAATCCTAAAAGACTTTCAAGAACGAAAATAATGTTCAGCAGTATTTTTGGATATAGCGCAGGCCTTTGACAAGGTCTGGCACCAAGGCTTACTGTTTAACCTCAAAAATATCCTACCTCATGACCTTTATGAAATCATGAAGTCTTACCTAACTGATCGGAACTTTCTCGTAAGGTATGGTGATTTTCAAACCTTCTTATTTCCTATTAATTCTGGAGTTCCCCAGGGCAGTGTACTGGGACCGATTTTATATCTTATTTTTACTTCTGATCTACCCACTACACCAAGAACTACCTTATCAACGTTTTCTGATGACACGGCGATACTTTCTTCACATACGGACCCAACTATAGCGTCTAATTATCTACAAGCACATTTAAATGTCCTAGAATTATGGTTTAATAGGTGGCGTATACTTGCCCTGATGTAGTATTGAACAATCAACAAATACCACATAATGAGAGCGTTAAATATTTAGGGTTACATTTGGACCGAAGACTGACGTGGAAGAAACACATCTTTACAAAAAGGAAACAGATGGGTTTAAAATTCCAAAAGATGTATTGGATATTAGGGCGCCGGTCGCAGTTATCACTAGTAAATAAAATATTACTTTACAAAACGATTATCAAGCCGATATGGATGTATGGAATCCAGTTATGGGGTACTGCAAGCACGTATAATATAGAAATATTAAAACGCTTCCAGGCAAAAGTACTACGATCTTTAGTTAATGCCCCGTGGTATGTCCCGAATGAAATAATACGTCGGGACCTAGGTATTACAACCATCACCGAAGAAATACAAAAGTGCAGTGTTAGTTACCGCGAAAGGCTTAGTGCTCACCCAAATACCCTCGTGGAAGGGCTTATGGATAGTGATTAAGAAGAACCTAGGCTCAAAAGATATAAACCGTCAGATCTGCCAACCCGTTTCATGTGAACTTTGACGCTTTTTCAATTGTGTTTCCTGTTACTCTTGTTTATGTACAAAATCCAACTTATAGTGTTTATATAAG
This sequence comes from Agrypnus murinus, assembly GCA_929113105.1. Taxonomy (NCBI): domain Eukaryota; kingdom Metazoa; phylum Arthropoda; class Insecta; order Coleoptera; family Elateridae; genus Agrypnus; species Agrypnus murinus. The sequence continues at coordinate 18,251,171 of OV816029.1, read as the reverse complement.
AGAATGTTCAAAGGAATATTTTCAGCATGTCTAGTTTGTATTTATATTAATTATAAGACAAAATAATTACTGAATGTCAGAAAATGACAGATTGTAAAGTCATCAATAAATCAAAAAAAAATTATGTCTAAATCTTCTACAACAAATGCAAAAATATAAATAACTAATAGACGAATAGGACAATAAAATTTATATATCACAAACTTTTGCATTTGAAGTTAGATTAAAAATAAATTGTATCAGTATCTTTGGAAATTAACAAAAATTGCTAAATCACTTGAATTTTTATAATAAATTGTAAACTCTTTGTAACTGAAATGTAGGGATTCAAAAGATTTGACTGAAATTACATAATAAGGGAAGTTACTTAAAAATATAATATATTGACAATTAACAGTCGTATTGACAGTCGCTATTACAAAAGTTAAGTGGGAAATGGACATTAGAGGGATATACATATTGTTATAATGAAATATAATATAAATACAAATATTAGTTAATAAAACTTGTGAAACTTTAACTAATCTTTGTATTTAGGCTAATATAATACGCTTTAATATAATATAACTGAATTCTTATATTTAGGGACACAGTAATATAAAAGCAGTTAGACAAAGTAATTTTCAAAATAATAACAACATAACTTTAATTTTTAATTTATCAAATACCAAATAACAGCAAACAACACAAAATAAAAATTGAAAATAGACACCAGAAAAATAGATTTTCTTTTTTTGTGAAATAAAAAGATAGAAACGCTTCATAATTATGAATTTATCTCTAAATATCTAAATGCAATTATTAAAAAAAATCTGATTACTACATTCTATCTTTTTATTCCTATCTGTAATTGTTTATATTAATCCAAAAATAGTTAAGCATTCCTTATTTGGAGATTAATACCTTTGGTATCTTGTTATTTTTTTAATCACTAAAAATAAAACTAGCTACTATTAAAAACTTACGTTTATATTTTAATTCCTTTTTGAGTATTTGCCGCCACAAGGTTGCCTCCTTTAATTTTTATAAATTCCCAAATATCCGTTCTCTGCTTTTATTCGTCGCGACAAAGAAATCAAGAAAGTGTGTCAACGACGTCTTTCAAATATTTTCATATAAAAGGGCTTTACTAATTGGAATTCTAAATCCATTTAATTGCATAATAGTATAATCCAGTCAAATTTTTCATAAGTTTTTTTTTATTAGCAGTTAATAAAATGTCAATCGAAAAAATATAAACATTAGATTAACATGAAGAATTTGTTAATTTAATCACTTAGATCTACCAACCTTCTTAAATTTCAAACACTTTGATGTTTCACAAAAATCATTAACCTTAAAATATATGACAATGATTTATTTACATTTTTATATAAACATGGCCTTAAATTTATTTATGCCCTATAACTGAAAGAATAGAAATTGAAATTGAAAGAATAGAATTTGTTGAAATTAGAACAATGTTCGTGCTTTTATAGCTTTTTGTCGAAACAATTTAATGTGATACAATTCTTGCATGAAACGAAAAAACTTTGGCAAGTCAATTTAACGTATCCAAATTATTGTTTATAAATTTTAATTAATACAAAAACTAATAAGATAATCTTATAGATAGAAAAATCCTAATCTAATGGTATATTGCACTTATGTTTTCATTAGGTACAAAATAAGGCCTCTATTGAATGTTGATTGAACCTAAATTTAAACAACTATATATTAAGTTAATTAATTAAAAATACCGTTTTACATCTTGCTATCTTTACAAATTTAAACATTACATCCTCACAAACATTATCTGCATAATGTTAGGCATCAACAACATGAAGATTCAAACCAATTACAGTATTTCAATGTACGATCCAAATGCGCAGCATTATTATATGTCATTTTTCTGATATCAGTAATAAAAAGCAGCCCCTACATTTAAGATAAGAGTAACAATTATATGGTAAAGAAGCAGCTTTACAATCCTTAACCAAAATTATTTTACCAAGAGCTGTAAAATTTTGAAATACAAGAAACTTATTACAACTAAGAATCTCGTTAACATGAAAATTAATGTTTTTTACTATTAATTGCTAAGGTAAGGTAGTAAATACTTGTATATCTCCCTATTAAAATACACCTTGTCTGTTTTAGGTTAAATCTTATATTAAATTTGGCCTAAACTTCAGTTAAATTGAAAAATTAGATAATCGTCTCCCACATCGTTATGGACAAGGAAAATTAAGTAAATTCTATGGAAATTTGACTATAGTGTACTAGTGTGCCTGATAATTATATGTAATTAACCATATTTAACTTTATAAAAAGACAAATCACTCAAAATTATAATTTTGAAATTGAGATTAAGCAACCCATCTAACGTGTCGATTTGAAATTTCATAAATATACTTATTTAAAATTATAAAGTGGGTGAATTGCTTTTGTTTTGTATGTCAAAAATCATGACAATATATTACAACTAGTAAATGTCCACTCGTACTTTGCTTAAAAGATAGGAGTTCCATATATGTGTAAATTTGTGACAAATGGATGCCCCTCTAACATCTATTCAACTTAAAGTGGATTATAAAAGGATAATCCAAACGGTTATGGTCATAGATTTCCTTCGTATATGCATCGAACATTCTGTGGTGCATGAACACAAATTTTTATACCGACGCCAATTCATGGATAGGACTGTTTTACTTTAGTGAATAGTAAATAACACCATATTGTTCATCAGGTGCTGGAAACTAGAGCTTCTTCTGTTCTGAAACGGTGAAAATCTTCAGGAAAGATTCCATTGGTTCTAAACATATGCCTAAGAATTATTAATAGCTACTTCCAAAAGAAGAATATTATGATTTGTATTATATTTTAATTGATACAAAAACAAAACCAAAATCAATAACATATTCAGTCTACAGCAAATTCTCATTCCCAGACGGTCGAATATTTCTAGAATTGGATTAGAACCCTATAATAAAACCAAATGTTTCTAGATATAAACGAAATCACATAACAATTTGAAAATTAATTCGAATAATTCCTAGATTTTCGAAATATCAAAATATATAATTTAAATAATTACATAGAAACCCTGACCAACATTAAAAACACTTTCTCATCTATTTATGAAAAGATTATATCAGGATTTTTTGTGACTGTTTCCGATGACCTAGTAAAAATTATTGAGGAATTATCGGTAGACGCACGCGATTCGTTTATTCGTCACGAACGGTAGGAATTTACTTAATTTATAAAATATCGTGGGTACTAACCACGATTTAAAAAAGTCGATGGGCGACGAACACCTAACCCTATATTATATTTTTTAATTTAAAAAGAATAAATAAAGAACAGGCTTCGACTTCTGAATGACTTACACATTGGGAACGAGTTTCAAATGTGAAAGAACTAAAAAGTATCCCTTAAATTACCAATAAGTGATGCAGTTAAAGCTCATCGACAGGATATTCTTCTTTAAAGTTAATGATCGCACGAGTCAATGAGATGTTGAAGAAATCGCAATAAACTGTGACCATAAAAGGTTCCCAATTAATAAACTGTAGTTCTTGTCGGCAATTAGGAATTGTGCAGGTTCTTGTACGAGCATCAGACCGCATATCTAACGAAAATTTACATTCATTTACATTAAAAAGTGTTTGAATTAAGATGTTAGGCCAGTAACTGTATCAAAACACTCATTTAAATTCAATCGAAGTATAATCTGGTTCAACTTCATTTATTTTAATTACAATTAAGTTTATTAGAGTTTGAGGCATTTATGTGTACCTGCTCGGGTTTCACATAAATTTCAACCAAAATAGTCTTGTGTTTTGGTAAGTAATTATAATAAATCCTGCTAATGGCTCCAAAATGAAGAAAAAATCTCATCTCGTCGCGAACTTGATGATAACGTAACAGTTATTCCAACGCCCCGCTATTAAATACAACTTCATATTATACTGCAACGTTATGCGCGCCCAAAAATGCTTTTATGTCTCATAAAAATCCAGATCGTTATTTAGAATAGAATATTTTTTAATTTTTACTTGGTTTAGTGAAGATATATGTGTTAAATTGACATTTTAATGGCAAAAGTTATGATGGTGTGGTGTAATTTTAAATCGTTAATACCGGGTAACATCTTGTTTAGTTTCTATATTATATTAAGAAATCGTGTTACTTGGCTTCTTAAATGTCATCCATAAAAACAGTTTTTAAGTGGCCAAACAATCTACCATAATGGATTTTTATTCGTGTTTTAAATAGTAACGGATACCAATACATAAATTGTAAAATAGCCATAAAAATGTAAACACCTTCCGCTTTCTGTATAGCTATAGCTCTAGGATATGAAGATCAACAGCGAGAACTTTTTAAAACAGACGAAGATATCATTTCTGAATAAAGTGCACCCTCACATTTACTTATGGATGCTTTTCGTTAGTTCCCACGATAAAACATATCGACCACTGTTATGTTAAACCACCTGTCTTAAGTTCTAACTTAAAACGATAAGAAACCTTCCAGACTGTTTGTAAATGGACCTTAATCGAGCTAACAGCTTTGATTATTCTAACAGATCTCAATTTATAAGGTGTTCATTGAAAAAGATGCTATGGTAAATTACGTTTTAAAGAATGCCAAAAAGGAGGTGCAGATTTAACAAAGAGATGATCAAGTTTTTCTCAAGATAGTGTAGTCCATCAGCTTATATTTTATGAAATATTTAGATGCATTTGAAATTTTTAATGCGGTTCTGTACAATTTTAAACCGAATTGAAAACCTGAAACAGAATGAATCTCGTAACTTAAAAAATCAATCTTTTTAAAATCAATATTTTCAGTAAACTAAATTGAAATCAGATAAATCAATATTTTATAACAATAACTAAAGAGGTTTAGGTAGTTACTAAAATCAAACAGTATCAATCAATCAAATCTATTTTAGAGTACGCAAAAAGAAAGTTACCCAAAAATGCAGGTACTTACGCTGTACGATTTCTGCGGAAAAGGTAGCTTTAGATTAAATCTTGCAACATTATAAACGCACAGTTATACCCAGATCAAATACGTTAACGCGATTTAATAATTTAATTTATACTTATGTGTTTAAGACAAATTTATCAATAATCTTCTTTGCTTTACATTTAATTTTAACTTTATGAAATAATATTCTGAATATGCTTTGAAAATGGCGTCAGTCGCAACTATAGTCAGTAAACACTAATAATTTTGGGATTTATTAAATATACCTTTCCCCTTGAAGATTTAATAAGCTAAAAGTTAGAGAAAAGAAAGTTATAATGGTTAAATAGATTAACAGTAGTTTGTTGATAAAAGGGTGTAGTCTATATCCTTGATGTTATCTTGGATTTGTGTAAAACGTCTATTGTTTTAGATTGCTGCTGCAATACTATTCAACGGGGTAGTTCCAGAGCAAGCTTTAGAGCAAGAGTAACGAAGAAGCATAAAAAAGAATTCTGTAATTAATTAAAACTACAAACATTCCACCACCATAAACATACCGAAATAGACAGGTTCGGTTTGAAGAATACAGGTCCGGAGAGGTACGAATTTTCTCTTGTGTTTTAGGTATGGTTTTCCTACATAAACAAGAAATTGATAAAAAATAAATCTAGTAAAATAAATTTAGAGGGATAGCTTGAAACGCAGTGGTTAAATCCCAATCAATCCTTTAACTAACTTCACAGGAAATATGTAAGCTTCCACAAATTTAAAAACTTCAAAGAAAACAATTATATTTAAAACTTCACAACAGATGGAACACACTGAAACGAAGCTAAAAATTAGCCCCACATTGGACCGTCAGTAAAATGTAAGTTTTCTAATCTCAAAAAAATAAAGCCCCCGATTGGGCGGCAGTAAAACAAACGTTATTTTTCCGGGAACAAAAGCAAAACAGATTACTTTAACTTCAAAAAATCTTACGCAAACTGTACAACTCAAAATTCTTAATACTTACTATACAACTCAAGATTGCCTCGGCTTGAGATATCTACAGATTTAAATCCAGGTCGCAGGTATTGTTTCCACAGCTCACAAATTATAAAAGACATGAGTTATAAGTTTAAAGACACAATAAAATACATATTTTTGGGCGTCGTCTGATTAGGAAAGTCCAATAATTTTTATAAAAATATTGACTCGACACCAGTAACCAGAAACTGGAATCAGATCTAATAAATTTAATTTAATTTTTGTTTAGTCATGATCGATTATGTCAAAGTTAGGTTGGATAAGATATTTAAACACTTTTATAAATATATGGTCCTGTAATATTCAGTTTAGTTAAATTTAATTATAGATTTATTGATAAATGAAAAAAATGGGAAGTTTCCAAATAAAACATTGTTACAAATTTAAATATATAAAAAAATGATACCCAACGTAAGAATTCTTAACGACAAAACAACACACATAAAAAATGTAGTCAAAAATATTGGATATAGAAATAATGGTTTAAATTACATCAATAATATCAAAACAAAATTCAATAAGTTACAATACGTTATTCAGATAGTTCAATCTGATTTCACCTTACAAAGCAATTGAAACAATATTGCTTTTCCATCAAAACAAACACTTATCACCAAACTCGATCGCTCGATGAAATTGAAGAATCTTGAAATCACCTCACTGACGCCGCAACTGAATTTGATCCAAGCAAATAAAGTTCACAATAACGGTCTCTCTTTAGAACTAATGTTTAATAAAGTTCTCCTTTTCTTATAAAAAATAGCCGAAATAACCATAAGAGTTCAATTATTAAATGTTTATTAAAAACACTCTTCTTCAATAAAGGTAACGCCACGCTTAAATGTATTATTTAAGTACTATTTAGTTTAAAACTTCCGATTTTAAATTATTTTAAAACGGAACCCGATAAGAACTTGATTTACGATAAATTTACTTCGGTAAACATAATTATAAAGAATAGTAACTGTATTTTGATCAAGCAAAATCATTCAACCAAACTGAAATGTAGCCGCCAAACTAACTGCACTATGTCTATTATTCGATAACTCATACGGAATTAATTACTAGATTTCGGTAAAAGCGATTCTAAATTAATCACTGAAATTTCAGCACTTTTATCGGTAATTAAACACACAACTAGATCATAGGGAAATGACAAAGGCAATCAACCCTCGTACAATTCTCTGAGATCGCGGGGGAGGCACGAGGCCTTCCGCGTGGCAATCGCCACTTCTCTCGGCTGTGTATTCAACCAGCCCCTATTTTGAACTATCTTCGACTGGCCGTCAACTAAAACTATTTCGCGGTGAAGAAATGATCTCCTGAGGGGACGAGACTTTAAAGAAACCAATAAAAATTGTCGCGGGATATTCATCAGCCAATGGGGTGTACTTACATTATTTTGTTCGAGAACAATCCCAACGAAAACTTAAGGGGATTCCCTTGTGAATCTGTCCGCAATAGAAAACAAATAACCTTTGCAGGTATAGTCTAGACAGCCTGTTCCAGAAAATGCCTTTGGTCGGTATTTCATTTACTAGTGGAATTTCAACGCAATATGTTTTAAAAGTAGCTATAGATTCAAGGTTTATTATATTTTAACCATAAGGGAGCTTTTATTAAGGCTGGTATTGTATTTTATCCCTAAAGGATACAAAGTTTAAAAACAAATTTGTTCTAGAATAATCCATTTTCTCCAAGAAGAAACATTTGGTCGACGTGAGAACACCTTAAAATAAACACTCGCATCATTAAAAGTTCTGCAGAAATATAAAATACTGCTTATGGATATGTTTCGAGGTGACTCTTTTGTACTTGGGCAAACATTATTGAGATTAATTTAATATTTGGAGTTCCGACATAATTGAATTTCATTAAACTACCAGGACCGTACTGAGATTCCTTTAGTAGTTATTGGTTTCAAAAAAACGTGACGTTACAACACACTACTACGAATAGGTTTCAAAATAAATCACAGTCAAACGGGTAAACACGAGGAATTATCTTTAAAAAAAATTTCAAAAAAAACGCGTGATAAGCGGAGTTCACCAATCAAGAAACCTAAATCTTAGCATTGCCAAATATAGAATAGCTAATAATAAATCTACAGTTAAAATTATAATCAAATTACAAATGACAAGATTATATAATAGTACAGAGTGGAAAAGCATTTTAAAAAGAAAATTTTAAGTTTCAAATACTAAGGTAAAGCCGAACTGGGAAACACCAAAAAAATGTAGTACTATTGTGTAGAAAAGCCATTTAGTATATCAATTTTTAATTAATACTAAAATAATTAAATTGCTACAATATTGCCAAAGGCAGTGTGCTATAGTTATGTTAATAGAAACATCGAGACTTGACGATAACTTTGCATAAATTATTTTAAACATGTTCTCTTCCAGTTTGCTTAGTTTCCAATAAGCAGCATTAAATATTTCACAGAGTGATAAAAAGCGTAAGCAACCTTCTTTTCTAAAAAATGGAAATGTATAATAGTCCGCATTAGAAACATAGACTAATTAAAAGTCAACGCCATTCAAAGAGAAGTCTTTAACTCGGTATCTCAATTACCGTAATTAGAACATACTACTAAATCTAACATGGAAAAACATTTATTTAACAATTATAAAGTAATGTCAAAATTTATTATAACGATAATAAAAAAGTCATATAAAATGAAAATACACAGCGTGTCTTCTTTTGCAGAATTACCATTCGCTTCTCCTTTTACTTGCAATTACTTAAAAAAAAATTTATTTAAAAAAAATTACTTTTTTTACTTAAAATTTTCAGTTTTGAGGCGTGTTATTTTAAAAATTTTATAACACATCTTTTGAAAATCTTACTACAAAAAGTTTGCACAACTTTTATACCATTGCTTACCAAAGCAGCATCTAAGTAGCACTAACTGAGATCGGAACTTTGATTGAGTAGTTGTTACGTACCTACAACTAAATTTACGACTTTATTGGGTTAATTACTTCAATTCGGAATATTTTAGTAATTGTGTAGTTGTTTATACTATTTATTGCAACTATGTAGTTCCATTACTTCTGAGTAACCTTGAAAGTATGTGGTACTGGTTACAGTAGTATTGAAAGTTTTTTTTAATTATCTTCTACCAGCTCAGCATTAGTTGCTATTCATGGTACAGTTCATTTATAGTTGTCACTGTGTGTTGCACTAGTGGTGCCTATTTGCACCTTTCACTAAATTTAAATGTTGCACTTATTGTTTGTTGAACATGTTCACTGAGCACTGTTTTTGAGTATTATTCACTGTCACTTACTAGTAGGTCAATAGGTAACTTCCGTTTCAGTCTTGTATGTATCGATTTTGCGCCTAATCCATAGTGAGAGTATTGAAAGTAAAACTTACGTTGTTGCTACCTAGGAGAATCACTTTAAAGTGATTTTTCGTAAACTAATCCTTCTCCATATGTCTCCATAGTTGTAAAATGTTGGAGGCCATTAATCAAGTTGCAATTTGTTATGATAGTTAATAGCTGTTTTACTATATAAACTTCAGTAAAAATAACAAATTGGTAGCAACTTGTGCCTGAGGAATAATATAAAAATAGTTTCTATCATGTGTATCAACTAATAAATATTTTTGTCATATTTTATTAAAATTATTTATTAAAAAAATATATCTAAGGAATGCGCATTGTTATTTTTCGATCTATTAATTATCATCACATTTAACAGAAAAGTTGCAATTGTTTATAATTTTGGTATACTAGAATGACAAAATAATTAAACATTTCATCGCTCTTTGTATTATTAAGTACGTATTACAAATAAAATAGTAATCCATTTTGTGGCACGATCGCAGCATTAGTATAAAAAATGATAGAATATTTGCTAAGTTGCAATAGTAAGAGAGAGCAAGCACGCGACTCGATGTGTCAAAGTGAAAAGAAGTTCCACGAAAGTAGCAATTATTACGCCGCCACTGATGTAAATATGGTGCATCAAACAGCACGTACCCACGCATAACAGCGCTTGGAATTATTACGTCAGTATAACATTTGATATCATTTTCGCATGATAGATAAACAATTGGAAAAAGAATATTTTGTATTCAATTTATGTACCAAAATTTGATCATGAACTTAAAAAGTATCTAATTGGCTATATACCTACGTCACTTGGATGTTGTTTTAAATTCATAAGCGAATCTTGCAACATAAATTGAGTATAAGAAATATTCTTCTTTCTAATTATTTATTTATTATTTACTTTTTAGAAAAAATAATTTTCGAATTTTGTAGTTCGATTTCCTACACTCATTTCATAAATTGTAATTAATTACTGCTTAACTTCAATATCACCTTCATTTTACTTTTAGATTTTATGCAAACTCGATCTCGTTTCGTTTCTGTAAGTTTACAGAAGTGCAGTTTCCTCACTTACTATTGTCACGAATGGATGTTTGATTTAACTTGCAACTTAAACAGAAATGGAATGGGCTTTAACTAAGAATTAGTTGTTGATAAAAAATCAATCATGCAAGTAGTTAAATCTAACGACGAACACTTGTCCGGAAACTGTTTGGATAAATATCGGAACTCCTATGTAAAAATGCAAAAGATGTCATCGCTTACTCTTTGTTGTCTTAAATGATTTGCTGCTTAAAATTGAATTTCTCAAACAACAAAAAGTTGAAAGACAATATTTTTGCAAAAATCTGTAAATACTTTGTTTCTGAATGGTCTGGATTGTTTTCTCCTTAATTGAACGCACAAACTACTTAAATAATAATCTCAACGCGACCAATTTTATTAGTAGATGTTTATTATACAAAATTAATATAATTTTATTAATGTAATGTACAAAAGCAGCTAAACTATAATTTTTTACACAGATGATACATTTAAACAGAAGCCTTTTATCTTTTAACATATACTGAATATGAAGAAGGATTCAATTTATAAACCTGGGGCTTTATTTTGTTCTAAAATTTTCTTATTTTTCAGGACAGCTGTCGACACAATGTTTAGGAAGCAACAAATTTCCTCTGATTGAAATAATTGACACATTATTAGCAGGTAGCATTATTTATCTTTCAAAATCTAAATTCTTTAAATACTTAATTAGTGCCAGGTAGCAACAAAAAAATAAGTAATAGAGTTGTTAGAAACTTTTAATTTCGGAATTTTGTCTAATCAAGTTTCATGTTAATACTAAGATGTAATCTAGTGTTAACTATTAAATACTAAATATAGTTGTAAAATCAAGTAAATTAAAACTGAAAAAATTACATTTCCGTTTTTAAACAAAATATAAAACAATAAAAAAAGATTCATCACAGGAACTAAGAATGTTTCAAAATAGATCTTCTAAAAGTTAAAATATGTATTTTATATTATATTATATTTATATTATATTAATATTATATTATAAAAAAAATTAAATATGTAGTCTGTTAAAATACGTATTTTTATTCGAAACGATACTCATAAAAATGAGAGATACTTTAATAACAATGTTCTGTTTTCTTAATTATAAAACAAGAAACATACAATCTCTTTATTGTTATCTCTTTTCAACGTATTATTGTCAATCAACATGTTAACAACATTAAATTCAATTCAGTTATACCACCTACCCTGAAATGGCTTTATTCCATCAGGAAAGAAATTCCTGGATATCTTCAAAGTAGGCATCAGACTGGCGATGAGACAGGAGCAGATCTGTATTATACGGCAGTTGATTCAGCTCAGAAAAGTTATACTTGTAACGCACACTAGCGATATTTGTCTATGGGCTCATTTCATGGACTACGACTTTTTATCTAAATCCCAGTCTGAATCTAATGATCATTAGTTAGTATCTTAGGAAATAAGTTAGGGTTCACTTTCAAAGTTTTCAATATGTTTCGCTCAGTTTAGCGTAATTTCTGCTCAGGGGCAGCAATCTTGGAAACCGCTTTGCTAATTCTTACTCATGCCTAGTTTATTGTACATGAATATGAGAACGCTTAAGTCAGATATATTCAGTGCAATAGACACTTTCCAATTAACTTCAACTTGTGTAAAATATATAATAATAATTTGCAAAAAGGGCGGGGTTCTTTTCTGTTCCCTTTTAAAAAATTCAATTCTTCTAAATTACCATTAATGAAATTTTAAATAATTCTTGCCACTAAATAGAGCTCTTTCTAATTATTTAATCATAAATGAATTATCAAGCAAGAAAACTCTACTTTATCAGATAAATAGTGATTTTTTTTAATTGATTTTATTATTGATTGAATTAATTTTAATTTTAATTTAGGGCATACTTGACCGTTGACCTTATATTTATTGTTTATAAATATAACTTCTCATAAAAATTTTGAATGTGTCAAAATATAAATAAAGAGAACAATTAAACTAAATTACTTTGATAATTCTCTTCTTATGAATGAACACAATATAATAAAAAATTAACGTATAATGTATCCTGTTTATTTCATGATCAAGCTGTAAATCTTGATAAATCAAGCTGTAAACATATCATTACAACAGTCTGTCTTCAAATACAAGCTACTTAGCTACATAGAAGCAAATGACAAAGAAATTTAAATATGAAATGGCTATTTGGCAGTTGGAAGCTTTTAAGCGTTTAATTGTTGCTTTAAACTTGAGAGGAAGCAAACAAACATCTGCTGGATACAGATGAGTAAAAAGATGAAATAAAGCAAATCCTTGCTCGAGATTGAATTCCATATGCTAAAATAACTCTTAGCAATAACATTCTCGCAACGTATTCAGGAACGTTCGCATATGCTTAAAATGTATTTACTTAATCTTGCTATATGACGAAACTACTTTTGGACATACTTTTACAAACCGGAAAACTTTGGATCATTAGCATCTGAAAAAACCAGAGCATTTAAATAGAAAAATAATTGAATAAAATCCATTCCAAGTGGAATAAATATTACTGATTAACCCTTCCGTGACCGTGCTAATGAAACTCACTTAACAGGCCATGCGGGGTAACTCAAATACCCCAGAATTTTTTTTGATTTTTGATTGTTGTGTTTTGTGCACATTGATTTGGAAGGCATTAGGAGACAAACCAAATACTGCTAAACATATTTTGTGATTGTTTTATTCAATTACAAACAAATTGAAGTGTATTTCTAAGCAAATAATAACATAAAACATTTTTACAATAAATGAAATTTAAACATTTAAATTTTCACATTCAAGGCAGATATATTTTTTTTACTTCTTTTCTATGAATATTACAAACTGTTTTTCCGCATTGCTGACATGATATTCTGGACTTCCGATCCCGTTTTCGGGGACAAAATGAGCATCTAGAACTTGTGGAAGTTTGAGGAAGATTTGCAGGTAAATTTTCCTCTCGTTGTTCTTCATTTTGGTTCAAAAACAATTCAATAGCATTCTTTACTGATTTATGGTAGTTTTTATTGTTCAATTTTCTTTGTTGCACGTTAGGTAACGCGATTTCTTGAGCCAACTTTTGGAGAAAATGTCTGCGATAACTTCTGTCTGCACACACATCTGGATATTTTTGTTTGAACACTATGTATGCGTTTAGAGCAGCCATATCAATGATTTCCATAAAAATTCTCAGTGGCCACCTTCTTGTTGTACGAACACAGGAATATTCTCTGGTCATGTGATCTCCAGTGTCAACAGCTCCTTTTGTCTTGTTGTAATGTATGTTTATTTCTGGCTTGTTTTGTTCGTTACCAGTTGTCTGCACACCATGAAATTGAGTTGAGAGCAGAAGAACACCTTTTCTTTTTTTGGGAACATAAGACACAAGTGTTAGATTATCAGAAAAACCAAATATGCTTGAATATTCTGGACGCGATTCATGAGGCAAAAATTCATTAGGAACTTCACGTTTATTTACCCGTAGTGTTCCTGTAATTGTGAGTCGTAGGTTGAAAAGTTCTTGAGCCAAAGGTATTGATGTAAAAAAATTGTCGGTCGTAACACCTCTCCATGAACCAAAATATGGCCTTACCATATCTAAAACAACTCTTTGTCCCTGATTTACTTCTCTTTGGTTATTTACCATTCCCGTATATACTTGGCTGTTTAGTATATACGCTGTGTCAGAATCAGCACAAACCCAAATTTTTATACCGTATCTGCCGGGTTTGCTTTTGATATACACTCTAAACGGGCATTTTCCGCGAAAAGTTGCCAAACGTTCATCGACTGTAAGATTAGTGTTTGGTGAAAAGTTTGTAATACAATTATTGACAAAACTGTCATATATTTGGCGTATTGCCTCAAGTTTGTCTCCACTTGCCTGAATTCTATTATTTCTTGTTGTCGGGTCATCAAATCTAATGTGTCTATAGATTTCTATGAATCTATTTCTTGACAAAACTGCAGTAAAGTAAGGCTGTTTGAATAGATCATTTTCAGTCCACATTTCAGTTATGTGCAACTTTCTTCCACGATTTCGTCCGCCAGCAATAAGTACTCCAATAAAAGCTTGCATTTCTTGCAAGCTAACGTTTTTCCATCGCTTTTGCTGTTCAGGATGTACTTCATTCCATTTTAAAATAAAACTGTTACCCTGCCTATTTGTGTGAACACATATGTCTCTAAGCATGTCGTCTGTTATGAAGAGCTTGAAAGCATCTAAAACCGAAGTTATCTGCAAACTAAAATAGGTCATTGTAGAAAATGAGAAAAAATATAATGTTGTGTTACAAGTAAATTTTATACATTCTTTTCGCCACTTTATTATCTTACCTGGCATTTTGCAACCCAACTTTTTTTGCGTTCACTATATTATGTGTCAGCCGTCTTGTCGATGCAGGTGGTGTAGAGGTCCATTGAAGTCCGGGTTTAGATTTGTAAATGATTTCTTTAGATATACCAGGCGTATCAACATCTTCATCATAGTCCTCATCTTCTTCAGCTTGAACTTCATCTGGAATATGAGTTTCTACTTCTACATGATCCTCATCACCTTCATCATCTTCGCTAAACTCATATTCACTTTCACTATCACTTTCTTCTAATATTATACGTAGTTCTTCATCTGTCAGATTTTTACGTGCCATGGTGACAAGCAAAATGAGAATGAGACCGATGTGAGACGTGACTTTATGCTTTACAAAATAAAACAAAAGCAGTCCACGCAAGATTTAACTTGTCCGCGTAATTAATTTACTAGAGCAAGACAGCCCGTGCGGGGTAACTCGGTAACCCCATCACGAAAAAATTGAAAAAAATGTATTTTTTAAAATAAAAATACAATAGGTATGATACGACAATATACGTTAATGATTAATGAAGGCTTACATGAGAGGATTTTGCTGTAAAAAAATTATTTGAGAAAATGTTATAAAAAATGTACTTCTGTGGTAACTGAATTACCCCGCACGGTCACGGAAGGGTTAACCAAAGGAAAAAAATGGTTTTATAATTGAGAGTTCAAAGAAACGTCTATCAAAATTTGAAAATACACATATAAATAATATAAATAATTAACAAAATAAAAATAAATTTTGTAACATAAATTTTGTTAACTGATAAATATTTAGAAATTATTAAGACTCAAACCGTTCAAGTTAATAAATGTTTAGAGTTATTAATAATGAAGGTTTAAACTATCCGAATCAAGATTTTGTAGGCATGAATGTATTTCGCTTTGAAATAAATTAATATTTAAAGGCGTTGTTACGTGCTAGTTTCGTGGCACCGTGCATAGCTATGCTTTGTGTTATTTTGTATAGCGTTAGGGATTTTCGCATTATCTCTCCGTTTAGTTGCCATTTTTGGATCGGAAGTAACTTCCTGTTGATAATACGACTGACACTTCGTTCGTTCGATCTTGATGCAACTTCTTTAAAACAATGTTTTAGTGGCATCGCCGTTAAATTGATTTCCCCTTTAAGTTGAGAAATGGGAATTGCATTTGTGCAGATTTATAATTAATTTTTGATGCTGATCTCCAATTTTTATTTTGATACCGTAAGGGTTTACCACTAGTTCTTTTGGAGGTTAGGAGCACGTTCTTGAAGGTTCGTAGTTTCTAACTTTTCTTTATGCTCAGTCAGGTATTTAATCGCCGTTAGCCGCATTTGGAGCGGTGTAACTTTATCACTAGGTCGCCTTCCATCTATATTTCTATTTTTTATATTTTTATATTTTTCTGTTTATTTTACCTTAACTTTATGCACTCCACGTTTTATTGTAAATAAAACATTAATGTATACTTGTATATTATAATTTTCTGTGTTAAATGGTTTTTCCATCGTGTGCGGGTAGCACTTAGATCTATGTATCTATTTCATATATATTAGATTAGTAGTTTACTTGTAACGTATAGGCAAACAGTAAAATAATAATCTAAGTGATGGTCCAGAAGAGCACCATACGTACAAAAAACTCTCTTGTTAGTCTTCTCAGGGGGGTTCGGCGATGATGATGGATCAAAAGTATTATATGATTACGTAAGGTTAGATAAATAAGTAATTTAGCATAAATACCAGAACAAAATAACATTTATTAGAAAAAAACCATTAGATTTAGATGTAAACTTAAACAGTGCTTATAATCAATTGACTTGCCCAAAAAAAAACTAAATAGATCTACATAACTGATTATAGCTTTATTCATTAAGACCAAATAAATAAATAAAGAATCAATAATTGCCGGGAAATATGGCCATATTTTACAAGTTGGCTTCCATAAAAACCAAAACACATGAAATATCTGAAAAGTATTAATTGCACAAATAAATTTAATACTATATAATAATCGATTTATAGCAAAGTAAAGATCAAAATTGCGCTTAAAAAAAAGCTATGTAGATAAAAAAAACAGGATAAACAAATCCTTTTCAAAATAAAGTTGAAATAAATGGGCAAAGTAAGCAACTAATAAATTATTTTCTTATTTACAAATAGCAATTTAACTTAAATATAAATGAAAGATATTAGCTTATCAATCTAACACTTATCTGGTTGGTAGCTTTTAATGAAGTCTGTAGCTCAGATCATTTGAATGGCTGAGTCCTAGATGATTAATTGGTACTGCCAGATCGTCAAATAATAATGGTAACCATTTTGTTGAATCAGATTCCAATTCCAAGGAAAAACATAAAATTCCAGATAATGGTAATTCAAACGGTATCGGAAAGAATCCAAATATCTTGATATTACCATACATAGGGTATCAAGTATTACGTATGATATAAAGAGCTGTAAGGGATCGATTACAATTAGAATAAATTTTGAAAGAACTTGAATAATTACTTACGCTTTACAAGAAAGCCTCCTAACAAACAAAAGTTTACGAGTGGAAATTCAATTGATCACTCATTCGAGAAAAAAACACATAAGAAGTATTAATGAACTTCTTTCCAAAATTTTATAATGTATAACGGAACAATTTTAATAATAATTATAAAATTGCCAATAGAAGAAATTGTTCGTTTAAATTAGCCTGTAGCTCGAACGAAAAACGTACTCAAAAGTGATACAAGTTTAATGCGGATATGAATTTTATCAGCGCACTCGCACCTTATCAATTGCATTCATACATCAATTTAACAATAATATTTTAAAGGAAATAATAAAATTTGGAAATATATACAGTAACGATCGAAATTCGTTGGGAATGTTTCCGAGTGAATACGTATAACTTTGCTCCGTAATTGTTAAACAACTAGCCACGGGGGTTAATGATTGCGCAATCTGATTGGTACTAATAGTCGCGTTAATTTTACTGTGCCCTTTTGATTACTTTCTTTTGAGACTTGAGTTTTAGTGAGGTTTAGAGTAATTAGTCCCGCTCGCATGAATTCTCACTCCGTTAATAAGAATAATAAGAATAAATAACTTGCATATAATTTTTGCCAAGGATATTTCATCTTGATTTAAAATATTATACTTAATTGACTTAACTGATAATTCGTTTTTAATTGATAATAAAGCACTGTATACCATACCTGAAGACTTATTATTCGTATGTGGGTGTTATTTGGGGTTCATATTTACAGCTATCGAGACATCTAAATTGGGAAAAGTCCAACACATTGGTAGTAGTCGCGTGTGTTGTTCTTTTCAGATTTTGTCGGCAAATACTGGAGCTGTTTTCGACAACGCAAGTGCCTTTTGTGACTATTGTGCACACTACAAGAAGACCTTTTGTGAGACCCACGACCTCACACTAGTTAGCTGGCAGCCGACAGATTTAACTGCAGCTAAAAGTTGTTACCGTTTCCGAATTAGTAATCCCCATCTTGTGGGTAACCACGTTTAGAAACAATAACGAGCATTTATTTGAACATTATCAGAATTGCAGTAGGTGGTTATTTAGTTTATATAAAAACGTTGCTGGTGTCATAATAATAATAATAATAATGCTGATGCTTATGCTGATCCTGATGCTGATGCTGATGCTGATGCTGATGCTGATGCTGATGCTGAAGCTGACGCTGACGCTGGCGCTGACGCTGACGCTGGCGCTGTCGATGACGCTGACGCTGACGCTGACGCTGACGCTGACGCTGACGCTGACGCTGACGCTGACGCTGACGCTGACGCTGACGCTGACGCTGACGCTGACGCTGACGCTGACGCTGACGCTGACGCTGACGCTGACGCTGACGCTTACGCTGACGCTTACGCTGACGCTGACGCTGACGCTGACGCTGGCGCTGACGCTGACGCTGACGCTGACGCTGACACTGACGTTGACGCTGACGCTGACGCTGACGCTGACATGAACAGTAACAGAAATGAATGGACAAGCTACATTAGACTATATTAACACTGCCAGAAAACTAAAACAAAATGTTCTTAGATGGAAAGAAAGATTGATTAAAAACATAGATAAACTTCGAGCAGAGCGTGATATAATAAAAGAATATTTAAAAGGCAACAGAAAAAAAAAGTACAATGGAAGATACACAACATATGCCAAAAATATGACATACAGAAAGACAAAATCATGCATTCAAAATTGATAGATATACAAGACATTCTCACGCAAAAACTAAAAGTTAAAGGAGCTAGGCTAACCAGATATAATGAAGCAACTAAACGAAAGACACAAAACAACAAATTTTACAATAACCAAAAACAGTTCTATAGAGAACTAGATTCTCCAAGAAAACAAGAACCACAAGCGCTACCTAAAAAGGAAGAATATCTTCAATTTTGGAAATCTATATGGGAAACTTCCGAAAATTATGACTTAGAATCGCCCTGTATAGAACAGATCAAAAACTCTACTTCTGACATAACTGCTATGCCAGAACAATTAATAGCTGAACAAGACATCATTACAGCTCTAAGACATAGTTCGAACTGGAAAGTACATGGCCCTGATCGCTTACAATCATTTTGGCTAAAACAATTCACGAGCGTACATCCAAACCTGGCAACTGCATTTAACAAGGCATTAGATAATCCAACAACTATTCCGAATCATTTATCAACAGGCAAAACAATACTACTTTACAAAGGAGGTGACCCAACTAAACCTAGCAATTACAGACCTATCACTTGTTTATCAACTATATACAAACTATACACCGCAATTATTAATGCAAAAATCTACAAACATTGCAGTGAAAACAACATCATAGCTGTAGAACAAAAAAGTTGTACCAAAAAATCTATGGGTTGCAAGGAATAAATTACAATAGATGCCATTGTAATGAAACATGCCCAAACACGAAAGAGGAATTTATATGTAGCATATGTAGATTACTCCAAAGTATTTGATTCAGTTCCACATAACTGGCTAACAGAAATTTTAAAGCTGTATAAAATCAATGAAAACATAAAAATGTACTTACCCACATTATGTCTTCATGGAGAACGAATTTACATCTCCATGATCAAAATCTTGGTGTGATAAAAATAAACCGTGGCATATATCAAGGAGATAGTCTGAGTTCAATGCTGTTATGTCTAGCTATTAATCCACTGTCATTGCTGCTGCAATGTGCTGGTTATGGCTATCGGCTAGATTTACAAAATAGAAATAAAAAAATTTCACATCTTTTGGATCTCTCATAAAGACCACACAAATATTTAGTAATGCAATTAAAATGTCTTTTGGTATGGAAAAGTGTGCCACAATAAGCATTAAAAATGGTGTACAACACACAGAAAATAAAAATATAGAGAATTTTAAAAGTTTGAATCAGCAGCAAATCTATAAATACCTAGGCATTCCGCAGAATAATAATAATAATAATTGCTACAACCCATAGCCTGGAAACCAGGCCCCAGAAGCTATAAGCTTGTGCGGGAGGGAGGGGGCGATTATTATTATTACGTAGGCCCTAAGTGTGGCTGCAGCCGACTTACAGATGGAACAGCGCAAATCCCACATTTGTGTCACAGCTAAGAAAAACTGCAGAAAACCTTAACCAGATCTGCCGGCACCGGGAATCGACCGCGGGCCGCTTGGGTGAAAGTCCAGCACTCTAGACATTACACTACCAAGGCTACCAAGAATAGATCTATTAATCACATGGAAGTAAAACGGAATTTCTTTGAAGAATATCGTAGACGTTTAACGAAACTTCTTAATACAAAACTAAATTCAAAAAACTTATTCACGGCTATAAACGCTTGGGCTGTATCCAATCTCTCTTATACTTTTGGAATAATTAAATGGACTGACACCGACTTAGCAGAATTGGACAGACTCACACGAAGACTATTGACAAAATTCAGAACTCATCATCCTAAAGCTGCAACCGAACGACTATACTTACCACGAAAATGTGGAGGTAGGGGTTTGATAAACATTCAAGAACTATGTAGAACACAAGAAGCTAATTTAAGAAAGTACTTCCTAACTTTTGAAAATCTGCTTATACAGGCAGTTAAGAATTGTGATAATAATTTCACTCCCTTAAGTTTAGGTAACCCGAACTACTTAAACAAATCAATCAAAAAAGAACAGCAGATCAGCAGCTGGAAAGAAAAAGCAATACACAGCAAATATCCTAAAATCTTGGACACTGATGGTATAAACAAAGCCATGTCTTTGTCGTGGTTAATGAAAGGGCATATGTTCAGTGAAACAGAAGACTTTATAACTGCTATACAAGATGGTGTTATAAGAACAAAGAACTACGAAAAACATATATTGAAGCTAAACATCATTGATAAATGTCGTAAATGTCAACAAACCGGTGAGACTATTGAACATGTAATAGGCGGCTGTCCAGAACTCTCACAAGCCGCATATCTGGGCAGGCACAATTTAGCAGCTAAACTTGTTCACCAACGACTAGCAATAAACTACAAACTTATAACAAATCCTCCTCCTTATTATAAATATAACCCTTTACCAGTATTAGAAGATGAACATACCTTAATGTATTGGGATAGACAAATACTTACAGACCGCGCAGTGACAGCCAATCGTCCTGACATCTTTGTCATTGACAAAAAAGAAAAACTTGGTGTGATTATAGATATAGCTATACCACTATCACATAATATCAAGAAAACGGAGATAAATAAAATCAATAAATATGAAGATCTAGGGATAGAAATAAAAAGAATATGGGGACTAAATAATGTAAAAATAATACCTGTGGTAATATCCGCTGATGGTGTTGTCACAAGCTCATTTTCAAAATATATAAATGCTTTAAAATTATACCTGCTGGACTGCTTATCATCATTCAGAAAGCAGTTATTTTGGAAACCTGTCGCATAGTTCGGAGGTTCTTGGGATAAGAGAACGGAATTGAATTATTCTTTCTCTTACTATTTAATACCGGAGAAATCCGTGAAAAATAAATAAAATAAAATAATAATAATAATAATTGCTACAACCCATAACCTGGAAACCAGGCCCCAGAAGCTATAAGCTTATGCGGGAGGGAGGGGGCGATTATTATTATTACGTAGGCTGCAGCCGACTTAGAGTTGTAGCAAATATTTTATTAATTATATTTTATTACTTCAAAACAGAAAAAGATTTAGTTTTGGAAAATGCAAGAAAAGAAAGTTGCGAAATTAGGTAAATAGTAGAAACTTCTTCATTATTCATTTCATTTTCTGTTTTATACTAGAATAATTTTCAGTTACTATTTACAATGTTTTTGTAAAGAAAACCTTTCTTTGGCAAATTTAAATTGTTATTTCGTATTGCATTGTTAGTGCATTTATTATTCAAGAATCGGGCACTGCGTTTAAATTGCATGCGTTTTCTGATCATTCTGTCGCCGTGTATCGTGACGTCATAAATCCTAGGCATAGGCACGTAAGCATTAATTGGCTCTGCTACTCGCTATCTTATTTACTCCTAACTGTCTATTTATACAAAAAATGTATATATTGCCAAGTTTGTTAATTGGTACTAAAGTAGTATCAACTAAAATAATATTTGTGATCCGTCAGACATGTTTTAACCAGTTACACTATCCCTTTTATTACAATGTCTTTTTCTTTATCCATGGTTATCATTCTTTAACAATTATCTTGAAATAAATAAGATCGTGGATTGTTTGGTTTGTCAATATTTACTGATGGTTTAATAGATTAATTGTTGGTACTGTAAATATAAATGTGAGTGACAAAATAAGTGGAGGTGGCGTTCTGATTGCTATTCGTAACCTGTATGGTATGAAGACCTATGGTTACTGCGGTGTTGTTGAAAAATCATAAAAAATTGCACTTATGTTGTTTTATGCATCTCCATATGTTAACCCTGAAGATTGATGTCTTATACAACTAAGTTTACTGAAATCATAAGATGTAATTTAAATGATCTTTACTAATAGTTGGTGTTTATGATGGTTCTGTTGGGCACCCCTTTACTGTAAAATAAAATAAAATAAAATAAAATAAAACTCTGAACACTATTTTTATTTGTAAATTTTCAGCCAATCATGACTTACTATAATAATGATTTCAGGGAAACTAAAAACTAACATTTATTTCGTATAGGTACGTATTAATCATTTGTTAGAACAAACAAAGAAATCTGTTCTTAACTATAAAAGATAAGGCTATCTTTTATTTATTGTTGTGATTTAATTGCTTCATTTCTTTAAAACTCGCTAAGCTATCTGTGGAGGCGATGAGAAAGCATTTAATTGTTATTAATTCGAACATTTAATTCGATATTAAAAATTCTTTCACCGTCTCGATGCTATTAGACATGCTTTCCCTTTTTTCAAATCTGTTAGTTTAAAAACTTGTTTCCGTGTCCATAGAAACTGACGAAGATACGATCCCAAAAAGCGTTACTTAATCACTACCGAATATGACCGCTCTAAATCAATCCACCTTATCGTTGTGTTGGACGCGTTTTATTGTTACCTTTTCTTTAATTACTACAACGGATTTTGGGAGTAGCCCAGATGTACATTCGCATTCCACTATAACAAGTTATTTACCAAACGAATTAAGTGGGTTTACTTGGTCGACTTTCAAGGCAATAAACCTGGATTGAACACTTATAGAAAACTTGGCACCTCTGTTATTGATTAACCGTTGAATTGTTAGTCGAATTTTAATTTAATGTTTTTATGGCGAGCCTGAAAGCGTTAGGAACGGCCTTATAATCGATTAAATTGCCCTTTTTATATCTTCTCAAAACATTCAGGTTTTTATGTGAAAAATTGTTTCTCAGGATTAAACCAAAAGTTTATGTAAAACAGTAGGTGTTTATTTTAATCTTTGAGTTAAAGGAACGTTATAAGCGGCGGAATTAGTACATTCACTCCCTTCAGAAGTTGTTGTGTGTAGGTTCGAGCTACATTTAACAGAAGTTATGGGTACGTTTAGTTGATTTTTGTGTTTCAAACATTTTCTGTTGAGATTATAATAAATTTCAAGATTGTAATCTGACGATGTTTCTTTTTTTTAATTTTAAATTTAAATCGAAACATTTTGGAAGGAACAGCTTTAACAATTTTTGTTTATACATTAGAAATTAAGTAAGTAGTATATTGGATAGGTGTTTGTATAGGTTTCTGAATAGATTTAAATATCATCAATATATTATTTTAATTCTCACCGGATCAAGATTCCATTCAAGCAAAATAGATCATTTAGTTACATAAATAAGAGAAGATTTTTTCATTTATAGAAAAGTTCACTATAAATATATCTAATCCATAACTAAGAAGATTATTTTTTCACTCTATACAACTGAACTTTTCTATAAATGAAATTATGTAATTTATAAGTTATAGATTATTTGAATAAATCATTAGATAAAGCATAAGATTGCGCATAGAACTTTTAAACAAATAAAAGTTTAAGATGTGTATAAAATGCTTTTATGATATTAGAAAACTAATATCTAAACATATATATTTGGTAAACAACATTTAATATTAAACAAAACTTAACATAAAATTTAACCTGATTAGAAATATTTATTAAATATTTCCTTTTAGGAAAAGAATTACATTTAAATCTTCATATTTTAAATATTTAACATACAATTTGAAAAATATTTTCTATTTAGCATATATTATATAAATTATGCAAACATTGCATTGCTCATAAATGTTTCATTTCTAATTTAAAGTAATTTTTGACGAGTTTGAAGTGTGAAAATTCCTGAAAACTTTAATTTTAATTTTTAAATGTTTACACACGTTTTATTGTGAGAATATAATAGCTTTTAATTTAAGACTTTCTAAACAGCCGTTTTCTATTGTAACGTTCTTTTTAAAATAATAGCAAAAATGCTGTTTAAATCGTCTATTAATAAAGAAAAGATTATTTACAATGCACTTAATTAAAAACACTATAACTATAAACTATTTAACGAACTATTATCTAAATGCTAGGTATTTACAAATTTATTTAAGGACTATTTATATGAAAACTATTTATGTATTACAACAATTATTAACTAATTATGCAGAGTACATTTCACTATGTCGATCAAACATTAACTGTCCCCTTCTACTCGCGACTCAATTTATATCTTTTATACATGACTCATACATCTAGAATGTTCGATGACGTGTTGATGAGTCATACATGCAGCTGTTGATAAGTCACGTCGATGAGGCGTGTCGATGAGTCATATTTGCAGGTGTTGATTGATGAATCATACATGCAAGTGTTATTGATGAGTCATACAGTTGATGACTCATACATCTAGAATGTTTGATGACGTCATATGTGGGTTTACTATTCGTTACACTATGTTTGACATCCACTGGGAATTAAATTTTATTTATATATGGTACTACCCGAACCCCAGGTTATTAATATTACTGACATCGTTATCCGCGATCGCAAAGAATATACTGTTTGCAAGATGGTAGTTATCTTGGAAACCTGGGATAACAAGGGGTTCTTTAAAAGATTTTTTAAAGATAAAACACCAAACGCTTCCTGTAGCTCAAGCTTAATTCAGATTACTGGTACGAGAACAGATTCAGGAATAATAAAATTTCTGAAAAGATGAAACATTAAACTAACAACAATACAATATGAATTACCTTACATAATTTTAACAGCGCTGAAAAATTGGTATTTTTCAAAACGTTCTTGGTTTCCAGGATAATGCATTTTCACTAACACTCCCCGCAGCGCCGGCAATTCAACGACGTTAGTAAATTTTAAATGTCAAGAACGTTTGTATGTCACTTGCAGTTTGTATAATAGCTCTTCTCACTTGCCATCTCTTTCCGTAGTAATAACCTTTTGACTTTTCCTTTTGACCATGGCTTAACTAGATTAGTCTTAGAATGCATTGCCATATTATTGAAATATCATCTAATTTTTAAGTAGTACAATTCCTTCGTCATCAAATTCTCCTAATGGTTTACAACTGGAGTTTCCCACAAGAAAATGGTTAGGTGTCAGTGTTTCATCGTTGTTATGATTAGGGGTAATGTTAGTCAAGGGTCTCGAATTAACAGTACTTTTCATTCCAGTTAACATTGCAAAAGTCGTTCTTCTGACGGAAGTCTATGGTGCATAAGTTTGTCTAGGGTTTTTCCACTAAATTTACTACGTGCTTCCAACACCCGTTCATAAGCGGTCACTGTACATATGCTAATCCACTCTGTACTCAATCTGTGGATCAATTTGTTGTACAAAATCTTTGTAAAATATCTGATGTGGTACACACCTCGTCTTACAATGAAATTCCTGATCCACGTTGTAGAGGAATCGATCGAAAGCGTTTGCGCTAGTTCCAGATATATAACTCGAACGGTTAAACAAGTAAACAATACAACCGAGCGTCTTCATTACGTCTTCCAATAATCACGGTCAATGGGCCAAAACAAACATCATCTATTCGGGATTTGGTCTTGCGGAATTGTTTTTACAGACCTGGCAGATTGTGATTTCCTTCCTAACTGTAGACCTCAATTGAACTATTGAAAATCACCATCGAAGTTTATTAATAACGGTTTCATTTGTGATGATATTATTTTTCATGATAAAACCGTATTAGTTTGGTTATATGATGGTCTCTTGCTAATATTAGTATAGTCGGCCTCTTTAGTTCATGCTGATACTGTATAAAATAAATACCCGCCCTTCAAAACACATTAAAATAGCCATAGCCTTGGTAGTGTAGGGACTAGCGTGCTGTCACCCAAGCGACCCGTTGTCGACTTACGGTACTCGACGGTACCGGCAGATCTGGTTAAGATTATCTGCAGTTTTCCTTAACTGTAGCACAAATATAGGATTTGTGCTATACCCATCTGTTAAGTCGGCTGCAGCCGCACGTTGGGTTTGAGTAATAGTAATAATAGCCCCTCCCTCCCGCCCAAGCTTCTGGGACCGGGTTCGCCAGGTAATGGGTAATAGCAATTATTATTATTAATAATAATCGTGGTCTCCATTATCAGAGCATTCTCTGAAAAATGGGCTTTTTCATGTACATCACCATTATTGGAAATCATGCGATATTCTTCAGGGTAGCATTTATTCTGGGTTAGTATAAACCAGCGATTTCCTGCTTGTTAAACTCGTTTTGTAAAAAAATAACCTATATGTACTGTTTCTTTTTTTCAAAGAATTGATTGTGTTGTAACGTAAAACAAATCATGCTACTCATATGACTCATGTGCATGATAATTACCTGATAATGTCAATGGCACTGTGTTAAATATTTGTTGTGAACTAGTTGATGCTAGTAAAATTTTGATTAGTATCTCGCGGCCATTCAGTTTTAGATTGATACAAAAACTTAAACCTGTAACTATATCACTCATCTAGGGATTGGAATTGTCGAACTTCCTTCCGCCTAGTTGCAGTGTCAGCTACATTTAGTTTTGTCGGCACCCATAGTGACTTTGTCCATCATATCATCAAAATATCTTCTCTGCGGAAAGCAACAAAAGACGATATATTTTCAAAATATTCTTCTGTGCACTGTGGTTGAAAGCTCGTTACCAACACTTTTAGCTAACCTCATGCTAACAATGCTGCTTCGAGTTCTAGGCAGGGTATTGATAATGGTTTTATTGTTGAGACTTGTGTTCTAGCTGCCACTAACATGCAATGATACTACTTGATACTGCTTTCACAGTTTACACGAAGACAAACTGCTGCTGCATGTTCACTTGCATCCACAATTGTACATACGCAATTAAGTGTCTAGCAAAGAGAAAAATTAAGTTTTTCGTAGGTAACATCTTCGAATTTCCATTCTTTTGGAGCTCCGGAATTTGTTTGTCCAATTCTCATTTTTCGTCATGGCACTCCATCGATATAGCTTGCGCCTCTGAAATGCGTTTAACTCATTTTGGCAAGCCTAAAATACCATTAGCACAATACCACAGCATCAAAATTATCGCAGAGATAGAGAGGTTAGATTCGCACCAGGAGATGTATCCATTATCGTAAATCGCATTATAATTCATCATGGACTTCATAATTATCAATTTTTGGCATTCATAGACTTGTTCATAAGTTGTTCGTCCGAACAGCAAGCTCTTCATGTACATCTTTTTCCGACAAGGAAGGAGGGATGTTCTAACTAACAAGCGAGAAGGGTTTGTCGTTAGGGTTTTGGTAAGGATGGGATTCAGTTTTGTTTGTCAAATACTATTTAACTAAACTTCTGTACTCCCTTTCGATTGTTACAGTGATTTCCAATGATGATGAGCTGATGATCGTGGAAAACCCTTCCGTCAGCATAAGTTTTGATATTTTTTATTTCTTCTTTATGGTTGACTGGACCAGGACAAAATATTAGGTGTCTCTTTAGTTTGGCTGGTTCTGTGACCTTCACTAATTCAGTTGAGCTAATGGTTTAACATGTTCGGGTAGATAATATTTATTTCTCTCTATAAAGAATTTCTTTTAGAATTGGACAATGCACATGATAACTCGTACAATTCAAGATAATAAAACATGATAATAAAATTGTTGGTTGAAGTTATTACTGCTGATTACGATTAATTTTTATTGCACTAGGCGTTGATAAGCCTTATTCACACTTTCGAGTCGCGAAATTTACGTTCGCACGTCCTTACGTATCGAAAGGAAAGTCGAGATTTTTTATATTACAGATGACATTTTGTATTCACCAGCTTTGGTGGATTAATGGTTTCAACTCCGACCGAGCTGGTAATATTTCATAATGGAAAAGAATTATAAAGGTGCCTTGTTTTCGGATATGGAAGTAAAACCTTAAGTTCGGAGTCAATGCAATATTTTGCACGATACAAATCTCTACTGAGCGTGGAATTCTGCCTGATTCAGCTAAATTCCAGTATATTGGCCAAATGATTATAGTAATCGGTGTCATGAGGTACAAAAAATGATTCGTTACTCCTATTCATTGTCCTCAACATTGTGTAACAAAGACGAAAGGTCATTTCATCATTGTCTATTATACAGCCTAAGTCCAAGTTATAAAATTGAAGGCACAAGTAAACGATTACCAACATTGAATATGACTTTCTTACTACGCGGCAAGCAGGTAAATCAGATGGCCCAGTGGTCAGCGGTCTACAAACTTTATTTTTAACCGGTCAGATTTATTAACAGTAACTACGTTGGGTTTTAATTTTAATTTTCAAACTGTGTATTCATAGGATTTTATTCATAAATAGTATTAACAAATCATTTGGCCTATTGTTTAGACAAACATACTGCTAATTTTCAGTTTAAGGAAACATCATTAAATAGCTATTCGATAGTTTACTTAAATACCAAAATTCCATCAGTGAAAACTAGGACATTAGAATGTTATTAAATTACTTAATGGGTAATTGTTTGGTATATGCATACCAAAATAGAATTCCTGTTTCTAATTTCTAAATGTATTAATTTTTTTAACTATTATTTATGTATTTAATGATCAACACAGAGACACCTTCGATAAATAATTTAAATACATATAAAAATTTATCAATTGTCCCTTACACTTATCTCAGGCTTAGTAGCTGGTGTGTTTAAAGGTTTTTAGCTGTTTTTTTAATTTTTGGTAATTTTGAAAGTTTGTACTTTTTGTAACTTTTTTTAAACATATTCTAATTTTCGTCACTTTTACTATTATCATCAGAATCATCTTCGGATCAGTGGTGTTCGCGGTTATTATTAAAGTCGTTACTTCTTCAATAACAGATTCCTGGGAGATACAATTCTTCCAAGCTTCGAGGGTTATTTTGTTTAACATCTCTTTCCAAATTCTTTTAGTCTGCAGATTTCATTTTTACTTTATTTATTATTTACATATATTTATTTATATTGTAGTCATGTTATTTGTTATGCCCCATATCACTTCAATTGAATTGAAATGGCAATGAGAAAGCCGAAGAATGGTATGACTATATGTCAATGCTAATGCATCTATAACATATTCTGTATCAGGTTATTCTTGGTGTTTTACTAGCATAAGTAATTCTGCTTTACCCTTATTCTCCTCAAATTCAATACCTTTTCCTCTTAACCACTGTATTATATTAGGTATTGTCTAATAAGAAGCAAGAGCTTTGTTTTTTTCTGAAACGGTATAAAGCGTTGGCAAGTGCAACCAAGAAAAGTTCTTCTATTTTTCAAAATACAGTCCTCGAACCACTATTCACATAACTTGGATGCGAAGATACATAGATACTACTTTGATGGGCCCTATCAAGTAGCCTCGAAACGAAGCTTTGTCAGGGGCACACCAGGCCTAGAACTGGACGATCGGGGTGGCAAAACCGCTTAAAATCCAAGTCCCGCCACATCTGCGGTTGGATTTGATCGGGCAGTGGCCCCAACTAAGGCTTAGTGAAAGAACCCTCTGGAGGGTTCTGATGTACCGAACCTAGGTTAGGGAATAGTCCTAATGCTGGACGATGAACCTGGGAACCCGTATGAAAGAAGACGAGAGAGTTCCGGCGGGTGAGCACGCATTAAGTTAATCGCTCCGGCATTAACCTGGTGAGCTAGTAGAGAGTGGATAGGCAACCTCGCTCCGACCACTGAGCAACTGGGAGCATGTGTTAAGCATATGCGTGCTGATTAAGCGTATGTCAATTACTTCCTCTTGGAAGGAACGTGGATATTAGGTCTAATGACAAGTGCTCCACGTAAAACACTCTTGGAATCATCATCTCTTCACGGTGATCTGCGATACTTGAAAGGCATCAGCTGTCAGCAGTTGCGCTTCCGAAACGGGATGGAACGGTCCATCATGTTCACCACCTTCTCTCGTTTTCACTGGGGGAATCCTAATAGCTATTTAATGATGTTACCTTAAACTGTAAATTAGCACTAAGTAGGTGTGTTCAAACAACAGCCAAAAGGATTTATTTATTTAAGAAAAAATTCTAAAATTTTCAAAATACATTGTCGAAAGAATAATTAAAATCCAACGTGGTTATTGTTAATAAATATGACCGGTTTAAACTCATGGATCATTTTTAATAGGTCTAGAAATAATAAAGAAGAAAGGCGTTTGTTAAAAAGCATGAAAGAATGTAAAAGTGTTGCTTCTTGTGTTGTTAATTTTTGCCTTTACTGATTTGAGCTTTTTTTATTTTAAACAGGATTGGTAATAATGCTAAACAGACGCTTAATTACGCACAGGGTAAATAATAAAATAAATGTATGGAAAATTATGACGAGAAAGCAGTAAAATTAGTAGATTATTATAATATTCATTGGTTTGAATTAAGCATAAAGTTGATCGTATTGAATTTAATGTATGCAAATGACACTACATTAAATCGATTAATTATGTCCAGTCAACGCGTAGTGCAAAAATAGCGTCAGTAATCAGTCCGACGGCTTTATATCGTGATTATTGGCAATATTTTAATTTAAACTAGCTCTTCTGGTTTTGCTAATTAATAATCCCATTGGATTTTCAGAAAAGGAAAACTTAACGATTATTTTCTTTATCGTGTCAAATAATTGGAGAAAAACGAAACCTAATTAAACGATATCTCTTAAAACCTTGTTTGTCGTCTTCTTTATTTTTTTTCGTCTACTTATCCGACAAGGTAATTTAGATAATCCATCACCATATTTAAATTAGTCTATCTGAAAGATCTGTTTTGAACAGTACTCTCCCAAAAAAAATCATAATTTTACATCATGAACTTTTTTATGGTCTTTAATTTTATTGGTCGAAGGCAATTTGATCTGAGGCTCTTAATGGCTTAATTTAAGAGCAAACAGAGTAGGCGTTTATGAAGCAGTTATTTTGTGTTCGCTGCTTCGTTTCTTATACTTTTACAGCTTCTTAAGTATTTTTAAATGTGCATTTCACCGTCAGTATTAATTTATGTCCCTCATCTTTTACAAACCTGAAATAATTTTAATAGTCCCCGAGTGTCTTTCAGAATTCATTGTTGCTCATTTATATACAAAGATAATTAGATACTATTAAGATTTGCATACATAATTTGGAATTCGGTTATTTGGTCCACGCGATGGTCGTCGCTGACTAATTCGGTTCGTAGTGGATACCAAGATTGCACTCTGATTGAGACACTATGATAATATATTACCGTGGTTCTGGACATAATCCTGCTTAACAGAGGACACGCTGTGTTCACACTCATGTCGCATTTGCATAACCGGATAGTTTGCTTCAATTTTAAACTGATACGCTTTAAATTTGACTTTCAATACATCGAAAACCTTACCATTTTCACACCATTCGCTGATAAAACTTAATAACTTGTTAAAACAAACTCAACGCTTATGGAATCTTAACTCGAAAGTCGTGTAAGGACACCTCATTCTTGTTTTAAAATTCTCAATATGTTGAACACAATCGAGCACTTTAGGAGGAAATAATAAATATTAAAGCTATTTGATTTAATTCGTATTGTTTAGACAATTTAAAATTGTTTCATAGTCGTGTCGGTTGTAAGCTATTAATCACTTTGAAGAGGAATTTTGTGTGATACAAGAAATTGTCAAAAATAGCCAAATAATCGGCAGTAGTGCGAAAAGTAGTATAAAGGGTGAGCTATAAGTTAAGGCACAAAGTTAAATTTTATTTATAACAGTAATAATCTGCATAAAAGAAACACAATTATAACCATACGCAAACAATACTATTTTCCATTTATATTTATAGGCTTTGAACTATGGCAAGTTACAGACCTATCAGTCTACTAACAACTGTTTCGAAACTTTTGGAAAAAGTCATCCATTCTCGGTTAAATGACGAATTCCAACGACTAGATATCTTACCAACCTATCAATTGTGACTGAAGCCATTGAAAGAGGATTCGAATCCAAACAATTTACAGCAACCTTATTCATTGACATAGCACAAGCCTTTGACCGAGTGTGAACGAACGGCCTCAAATACAAACTCTCATTCCTGCAAATACCCGAATACATCAAATCCATATTATTCTCCTTCCTAGATAATCGCCCATTCTCAGTAAAAATTCACACATCCTTATCTCCCATCAAAAACATACACGCGGGAGTTCCACAAGGCAGCATTCTAGGCCCTATCCTCTTCAATATCTTCATGCACAATTTCCCCGCAATCAATGCTGACCTTGCAATGTATGCCGACGACACATTCATATTAGCTAAATATGAATGCCTGGAAGTTGCCATATCTAATCTACACGAAGCCACCAATACACTCTGCAATTGGTTCTAGAAATGGAACCTCTCAATCAATTATACCAAATGCGGCACAAAAATCTTTACGCTGAGACGAATCAACAACCCTATTGAAATCTCTATTGACGGTCACTCAATTCAGTGGAACGACTACGATGAGCCTGTTAAATAGCTAGGTATTTTTTTCGACACCAAGCTCACCTGGAAAAACCACGTCCTCAAAAATCTGAATAAAGGACACTGCATAATTCAATTGTACACTCTTATCAATCGCAAGTCTACCTTGCTCACTCAATGTACTACCACCCTTTACAAGTCACTTATACGTCCATTAGTTCTCTAGGGGTACGTTGTGTGGGGCAACACATCTAAAACAAATCTCCGCAGAATTCAAGTGCTCCAGAACAAAATCTTCGAATCGCAGTAAACGTCCCCTGGTTCGTCACAAATCAACAACTACACCATGAACTGGGTATACCCACAATAGAACAACACATAGCGAAACACACGAAAAAATTTCACTCTAACCTCATCAACTGCAGCGGGGCAGCCTACTACACCATAGGTCAGCGAGGCATCCACGTACGCTTAAAACGAAAGCTACCACAAGATATATTTCTTAGTGATTACAGTGACAATGACCAAATGATTAGTTTTAATTCACCCAGTGCTCCCAAAGTGAAAACCAATTTACAATCAAAAATCTTTCGTGGTTATACCTACTGTGACTATTTGTGTGACTACAGTGACTACGACTAAGTGATCGGTGTCAACAGACGCAGTGC
This sequence comes from Agrypnus murinus, assembly GCA_929113105.1. Lineage (NCBI taxonomy): Eukaryota > Metazoa > Arthropoda > Insecta > Coleoptera > Elateridae > Agrypnus > Agrypnus murinus. Next base: position 18,217,395 of record OV816029.1, on the reverse strand, counting down.
TCTCTACGAAAATTACCTCTCGGAAATTTCTTGCGGTCATACTTACCGCTCACGCTACGTCGTAAATTACATATAACCTGTCATCACTGCCTTGTATAACAGTAATTTGTTGAGCAGGCAAATGCCTAAATAAGAAAAAGAAAGCATTGAAGGCGCTTTAGATATATATCATTGATTGTTTTCTTTTCTGAAGTAGCACAAATTGTGCCTTAACCTATGGCTCATTAGTTAACACAGAGAATCGCTACTGTCCTTTACAGGATTAATCCTATTACGACTAGAAAATTTAAAGATCGCCCATATCAGTCGTTCCAAATAATTGCATATTGACCTAAGTTGTTGGACTGACCATGATGTTTAATACGCCAAAAAAATTACCACCCTGACTGGGTATAGAACCCAGGTTTCCGGCTCTCCGTGCTGATGCTCAATCCAAATGAGCTTCCAGGGCTAACCTACAGGAGAATGATAATTTTTCCATACCAACTAGATAAGTGCCAGCATTTAAGGTGTACCTGGGTTCGATCCCCAGTCAGGATCATACTTGTTCTATGGGAATTTGCACTTAAGTATAATATGGTTTATCCACAATCATATTGCAATATGTACATGTACATTTCATATCTTGTAAAAACCTTGGAAAATAAGCTATTGCTACAGCAATACCAACGTAGTTAACAATTTCCTTTACATGTCTGTAAAACTAACATGTAAAAGTCTTGGCTAACTTTTTTTTTGTAAATAATTTAAAATAGGGCGTTTTATTCAATTTAAATTTAGGTTTTTATAAATGTATTTAACGCTTAAACATCTTTTTTTTAAATTTAATATTAGTTTTATTTTTATTTTTCCATATTTAATGGAATTAATTAATTTCTAATTTTAAAATACTGCAAGCATACATTTCCATCTATCCATCCAGCGGCAAAGAATGAAACCTTACGTAAAATTTCTTTTGGTCGATAGATGGCGCTGATTCGAATTATGATAGTTATAGAAAATTTATTTTCTGTCCGATTGCATTATAAAGTACTGTTTATTGTATTGTTTTGCGGCAGTGAACTGACTTATTATTGTACTCGTAGAATAAAGTGGTACTAGTAAAATAAAGTATATAGTAGCAAAATAAAGTATGACAACTGTATATTACATGTCAAATTTTCTTCTGTCAAAAATAGATTTTTTTTTGATAATTAGCCAATTTTAGGAATCGAACATAAAGCTTTGTATGCAGCTCTTACATAATCGGACCTTATAGACTCGCCCTTTTTATAGGCCTTGCTTGGCCATAAACTGGGCTTGTTTATAAAGTCCTACATTATGAACTTGTTACATAAATAGTTATTAAAATTTAAAATTGCTTTTTATTTTTATTATTTAAGTCTAATGATTGTGAATAAAATAGTATACATGTTTCGTTGGTAAAGTTTCCAAGCCTCGCGATATTGTTTGACCTCAAACGTACCGTCTCGGTCGCTTGGCTTGTAAAGATATCCTTTACCAACAGAACATGTAACATACTATTAACCACCATTAATGAATAATTAATATTTATTTACTTTAAATTGAATGCCTTTATGTACATTTACATGCACATACAAAGTACAACTATCTTCCTAATGTGACCAAAAGGTAACTAAACTAATATTTTACTAATGAGATTCTTACATTCTTGGAATTGTTAAACAATTTTTGAATAAAGGAATTTGTTCCCAGAACTTCCACATATAAGGTGTCCTATTTAACGTTCAACTCTCACTTATTCAGGCAAACTTCTGGCAATCGTAATAAAATTACAACTTTTCGATATAAGAATAAGGGTATTTCGACCTCTATTTTACAAAACCAGTTTTAGAACCCATTTTAAAATACTCGCTAGTACCAGATATGACGTCATCGGGATTTTTCTAAATAGAACCATTAAGTATTAAGCAGGCCAATCAATAGTGAAATTCTAAATAAAGAAGTACGCTATATATAGGCACCATAAGATGTATATCAATAATAACGCAACTAGAGCCAACTAACTGGTTCTTTCCAGTTGTTTTAAGTTTACAGCTATTAGTTAAGTTTACAACACTTGTATTGAAACCCATTTTAGAAAATTCGTTTTTACCAGATATGACGTCGTCTGAACATCTCTATAGTAACCGTGATTCCGAATGATTCAGAAAAGTATAGGTACCATAGATCTAAAGTTCATAGCGAAACTAAAGTCAACTAACGGGTCCTGTTCCTTTATGACGATCTACCTACAGTCAATCGGGCAAGCTTCTGCTTACTGCATTCGGATTAAGATTTCTTAGCATATTTTCACATCTAGCTACTTTTTGAGTTTTTGTAACCACTTTTCTTACAATGTGTACTAGAATGAAACTACATGTTAACTTTGTCGTCTATGACGATTTTATATGTCCGTTGTCTGTTATATATCCGTTGTCCGTTATATATCCGTCAGAACAGTTTTGCAATATTTTTTAATTCTACAAATTATCTTTTTCATTTTGAGGCCAAACTGAGCTATATTGGACGAATTTTAAAGAAATAGACCTTGCAAAATAAGGAATCCACGCTGGTGATCGGAGGCAGGTAACATACGTAAATTAAACATACTGTCCTGTGCCTGTGTGTAATCTTAGTATTTGCTTACTTAGAATCACACTTTCCTTCGATTGGCATACTTAATATCTAATGGCTCCATTAAAAAAATTCCAATGACGTCATATCTGGTACCAACAAATGTTTTAAAATGGATTTCAATGCTGTTTTCGTAAACAAGTTCAAATATACCAAGTCCTTTTAATATCATTGTGATAGGCAGTAGCTTGTCCGAATGATTGGGTTTAAAACCAAAAAACTAGACATTCTGTATATTGAGAAACATTACCCACTGATAAACAATATTATTTCACTGTTTTTTCTTGAGTTATAAATAAACTGAGGAGTTTTCTGGACAAACAACATTTGACAAGTGTTGTTTTCAAAAACTCCTTAATTTGCACTTAGAAATAAATGAATCTTGAAGTTGCAATTTAACTGCAGTGTTGTAATTAGTGTTTTGCTATTTATTTTTTAGACACTTTTTTTTGGACAGGTAGGAAGTTAAAGAATGGGTGGCTTTGTATTATCTTTTTGTGGGTTAAGTTGTACTTCTTCACATTGGTTAATATGTGTCCTTTCGAAAACTATTACAAAAAAATATAAATCTGAAAGAATGAAATTATTAAATTACATATTCTTCTCTTGTTTTTACCTTTTATCCTTCTGGTCTTTATCAATCAGTAATTTATACAAACGAAAACATTGTATTCCCCGCCTATGGTACTGAATTTTTGATTGGAAGAAGATACGCTAAATCTCGTTTAGTTAAAATAAAAGTATTTGAGTTCTGTTTTTTTTTGGGAACTGAAACCATATGGGATTTGCGAGTTTGAAACCGCCTTAGCGACTTATTCTTAATAGCAAGATATTGTTGTATACAAGAGACTTAGTATAATATTATTAGGTCTGTGATGTTGTAGTAATAACGATTTGTACTAAAAGAAGCTTGCTTAGTTTTTTAATTTGAAAACCGTTATTCCTCTGGATCGTAAAGATAGTGTAATGATGGTAGTAGTAGATTTCCCTGTCAGAACGTTTTGTATTACTTTATTTGTGCCTTCTAAAATATTATTAGAATCACTTTTGATGAGATCTTCCAGAGAATACTTACATACTGTTTGCATCGCACTTTTGGTTTGACTACCAAACTATGATAATATTGCACTATTGGCGCTATGATAATACAGTCAATTGTTAGATTGTTAACCGTTACTGTTATTGCAAGTTCCTGGTATCGCATTTTAATATATCTCATACACCGTGATCCAACATGAGTGAGGACGGTTTGAATTTCGCGCCGTAGGTTTTAGTGTGTTTCACGTTATTAGGGTAACACTGTTGAAATGTTCTGCGTCAAATAGTCACTTTTTCGTTTACATCATCGTGCTTTGTCACGTTGTTGCCAATGTATGTTTGTCTTGTTATTATTAATACAATTTTTATTTTTCCAGAACTAATGTTAATTGATAATTAATAATTTTGTAATATACTGTATCACACTACTTTTGAGACGTCATTGTAAAATGATAAAAACGTCTGAAAAGTATTCATGTTGCTAACGCGATAGTAATTTAATGTGGCGGTAAATTCAAACCGTCCTCAATCATTTTGAATCACGCTGTTCTAGCAGTTCTTTTAAATTAACAATTTTTGTTTCCTATTTATTCATTTTATTCATATTTTGTTTCTTTCCCTTTTCCCTTGTACTTTGTACCTTGTATTTCGTACCTTATACTTTGTACCTTGTACTTTGTACCTTGCACTTTGTACCTTGCACTTTGTGCCTTGCACTTTGTACCTTGTACTTTGTACCTTGTACCGTGTACTTTTTACCTTGTACTTTTTACCTTGTACTTTGTACTTTGTACCTTGTACTTTGCACCTTGTACTTTGTACCTTGTACTTTTTACCTTGTCTGATTTGTACTCTGTTCTGCTTTTGTATTTTATAGTTCGAGTACTTTGGAAAAGTTTTAAATTTCCAACCATAGTAGTCGGTGCCATCTTTATTTCCCTTTTGTTTCTTTCCCTTTTCCCTTGTACTTTGTACCTTGTACTTTGCACCTTGTACTTTGCACCTTGTACTTTGCATCTTGTACTTTGCACCTTGTACCTTGCACCTTGTACCTTGCACCTTGTACTTTGCACCTTGTACTTTGCACCTTGTACTTTCTACCTTGTACTTTGCATCTTGTACTTTGACCCTTGTACATTGCACCTTATAATTTGTACCTTGTACTTTTTACCTTGTCTGATTTGTACTCTGTTGTGCTTTTGTATTTTATAGTTCGAGTACTTATACTTTGGAAAAGTTTTAAATTTCCAACCATAGTAGTCGGTGCCATCTTTATTTCCCTTTTGTTTCTTGTTTCTTTCCTTTTTCCCTTGTACTTTGTACCTTGTACTTTGTACCTTGTACTTTGTACCTTGTACTTTGTACCTTGTACTTTGCACCTTATACTTTGCACCTTGTACTTTGCACCTTGTACTTTGCACCTTGTACTTTGCACCTTCTACCTTGCACCTTGTACCTTGCACCTTGTACTTTGCACCTTGTACTTTGCACCTTGTACTTTCTACCTTGTACTTTGCATCTTGTACTTTGACCCTTGTACATTGCACCTTATAATTTGTACCTTGTACTTTGCACCTTGTACTTTGTACCTTGTACTTTGTACCTTGCACTTTGTACCTTGCACTTCGTACCTTCACTTTGTACCTTGTTTTTTGTACCTTGCACTTTGTACCTTGTACTTTGTACCTTTCACTTTGTACCTTGCACTTTGTGCCTTGCACTTTGTACCTTGCACTTCGTACCTTGCACTTTGTACCTTGTTTTTTGTACCTTGCACTTTGTACCTTGTACTTTGTACCTTGTACCTTGTACTTTGTACCTTGTACTTTGTACTTTGTACCTTGTACTTTGTACCTTGTCCTTTGCAGCTTGTACTTTGCACCTTGTACTTTGCACCTTGTACTTTGCACCTTGTACTTTGTACCTTGTACTTTGTACCTTGCACTTTGTACCTTGCACTTTGTACCTTGCACTTCGTACCTTGCACTTTGTACCTTGTTTTTTGTACCTTGCACTTTGTACCTTGTACTTTGTACCTTGCACTTTGTACATTGCACTTTGTGCCTTGCACTTTGTACCTTGCACTTCGTACCTTGCACTTTGTACCTTGTACTTTGTACCTTGTATCTTGTACTTTGTACCTTGTACTTTGTACTTTGTACCGAGGTACCCTGTATATTTTACCCTGTACCTTGCATTCTGTATTTTGTACTCTGTACCTTATGACCGGTACCTTGTACTTAGAGCCGTCTGATTTGTACTCTGTTGTGTTTTTGTATTTTATAGTTCAAGTACTTATACTTTGGAAAAGTTTTGAATTTCCAACCATAGTAGTCGGTGCTATCTTTATTTCCCTTTGTTTCTTCTAAAGTTTTATTAGAAAAGAGTGCAATACTTAAAAGTAAATATCAGTTGTAAATCAGTTGCACTCACATATGTTTTTAGTTTTCAGAGATAAGAAGATCTATTCTGATGTACATACATAATATTGTGATTACATACTGCAATAGAATAGTAGAAAGCTGTAAAATTAGTTGATAATAATAATTATTCCGCTGGTCTTTCTTATTCAAGTAGTCTATTTTCGGCTAGTCAACTTCCCACTGTACGTTTAACGATTAAATTTAACGTTATCTTTTATATTCTAGCAGCTTTATTGAGTGTGATGTAAAAATTGTATAATATATACTTGATATTTCTATTTATCTCCAGGCTTACTATCTTGAATTGCTTATTTTGTTAAACAACAACTCCTGAAGATGTTAATTTTTGCATATCAAGATTGTGTTGTCGGTGTATCATAGATATATCTGTTTTCTTTTAGAAATATCTTTCGTTACCTCAAGGCATCAATTGTTGTGATTGTAATATTATTAAAATTTAGACGTTCCTGATGCCAATGAAATGCTCTCCTGCAAGATTTTCTAACCAGACATCTTTACAAGTTAAAAATTGCTACGGTTAGCGTTTGAAATTTTTCCTCAATGTAAAATCACCGATCGAAATCCGCGACTATTTTATTAAGTACTGTACACTGCATCTAATGGGCTGTTTTTGGATTACTTTTGCCTTTTGCGATTGGTTACTTTCATATTCAACATATATAAAAGTGCCGGTTGGTATCTTTCTTAGTAGTAATGTTTTCATTATCACTAGAAACTATATTTCTATCATTTTTTTATTTCTACCTTTTATGTCATATGTTGCTGTTGTAACTTAACAGCGATTTATGCTGATGCTACTTTTCTTATTATTTCTCATAAGTGTGTCTACTTGTTCTTATTCTTTATCCCTTTATTTGTTCTCTTAATTTTTGTAGGTACTAGTCGATAATCGTTTTTATTGTAAAACTTCCACAAAACGCCTACTTCGCCGCCTATTCGTTTTGTACAATCTCATAACCGTTTAGAAAATTGAATGAATATGTGTCATATGTGCTGATTAATCGGACAAGATTTTCTTACAAGCTTATGTTAGTTAATTAATTGAGTAAATTACTAGTCTCAGTAAGATGTATAAAATTAGTTATTTATGTAATGATAATAAATAAATCATCAGATTATCTTCAATGATAACATTAATAAATCATTGTGCTCAAAAATTCTTATCATTGTTAAATCAGTAATACCAATAGCCTATCAGAGAAATTCTGCATCTCATTTGATTGTTTAGTAATACTGAATTGAACAAAATCAAAGTTGTTGCAAATATGTGTCGGAAAATGGCGCCTTTTTGTATCCGGGCGATTTGTCAAAAAGGTGTTGCTTTTTAATTGTAAAAAGAGTTTTGAACTCTATAAATACACATAATTTATATCGACCTCGACATTATTTTACTAGTAACACTTTTTTCCAAAGACACTATTTCACACGGGAGACATATTTCAAGTGCCTCTGTGATCTTCTAATGCCTCGAAGTGACTATTTTTTACTGACAATAAAATTCTAAGCCAAACCATAAAAAAATTTAATAGCTGGTTCCATCTTGATTAATTTGTAAAACTTACGAGATTGATCGTAAACAAATCTATAATAAATTCCACGGCCATTTCAGGTCTTTTAACCAGCCAGAAGAATCGGAAATCGCTCAAACCGAAAAACTTACCTTTCACGTATCTGATTTTAGCGCTTTCTTAATTAACTGGAAACATTGCGTGCTTGTAATTTACTCATCTAATTTATGGCTGTCAATGATAAGCCACTAAAAATCGAAATGGAAGCCGTTTAAGGCTGTTTTTTTCATTAAATAAAATTTTTAAAAATCTTAGCGAATTTGCGAACTGTTTATAAAAAATATCTTACAACGATTCGACACGCCAGATGTGTTCTGGTTTTGTCACCATTATCCAGTTACAAGTATCGGTGGACACCATAAATTGGAATGCTACCATTGACTTTAGTTATATAGGCACTCCTTGTTGATCGCATTCTTCCTTGTTAAAATTTCACGATGTGTGTACAGGCGCAATCATTAAATCGATTTTTTTCTTGATTTAACTGCCTTTGCAACCTTATAAACAGTTTAACAAATTTGAGAATAAAATTTTATTTTTGTTTTGGTTTGACTTTTAGATTAAGATATCACTTTTTTCTATCGGGATTCTATTAAAAGAAAAGTATGTAAACGACAGTTATTTCCTACAAGATATACTGGTATTACTAGTTGAATTAATAGGCTCCTTAAATTTGTAAAGTTTTGATCTTGTTTAGATTTTGTGTCGATGAACTTTTTTATAAATTTATTTATGCTTAGATGAAAAACATAAACCCAAAACATCAGATTATGTATTTAATTATTCCTTATCTTGTATACTAATTAATGAATCGTATTGCACCTGGATCTTAAGGTGCAATTGGGATGATGCGCATGCGAATTTTCACCAAGATCTTTAAACATATTTCTCAGTTGGCAGAGGTAAACGATTGAAAGAAAAACAATTGTAACAGACTGAGAAATTTTTTAAAAAGTTATTTTTGCATTTATCCTTGTCTGTAATATGGAAATTCTTAAGAAATATGAAAAATTGACAAATTCTAGCATTCGAAAGTTTAATCTTACAGTACTTTTCGTATTTACGTGAAAATGATAAAGTAGTAGTATAACAAGGAAAGGAAGCAGATATAAGTAAGATTAGATATAAGATATTTGGGTTTCTCCAAAATTCTCGAATCCTCCTTACAGTTATTCATTTATCCAGGTGTTAAATCCTCGTTCGTTCGCTAAGTTGCGAATATTATAATCTACGACGTAGTCCATTATTTGCTAACAAAGCTGACGCTTTACGCTTCTATGTAGCTGCGCATTAATAATTCTTCAACTATTCTATTTGGTGGGACCCGGAAATGGATAGGAATGTAAAGGAAATGATTTGCAATTTACTTTCTAGTTAGCAACTGCAAGAAAGGAACAATAAAATTAACAACAAAGCAATCTTTATGCAAATTGTAATTCTTTCACAATTATTACATTTCTTATAACTACTTTACAATGACGCTGCTGTATTCCTGCAACACCGATTCGCCGCCGTCATAGTAGTACCCACGCGCCAAGGCATTAGCCGGAATGAGAAGATCTTGGCGATTAGGTACTCAACAACGAATGGTTATTTGTTGGAATTTGCTCGAAATGCAATAAATAAGTCTTCATCTACATCTGCATGCATGTTGCCGGTTAGCGTAACACGGAAATATACGCTGTTCAAATTTAAAATAATTATTGTTCATCTTATTTCCCTTTTCGATACACTCTCAGCATCTATTTGAACATAATTTAGAATGAGGAGAATCTTAATTTTTTTCTCCATTTTTGATAAGATGGTCAGTCGATTCACAGCCCGCTGACACAATAAATAACGCAAATAAATACACATTACGTTTTGCTTTGGTACAACAATAACACTTTATGTCAATTGAATTATACATTCAATTCCGATCGTGTATAGTAAGTTGCAGAGGTTGACACGTGGGTGGTTCTTTATGATTAGGAGGATCGACTACTTCTACCGGACTCGAGGACCTAGATCGCCCTCGCTCATCCTCAGATTCATCGTTCACGTTAATCTCTTCATCTGAATCCGATTTGTCATCATAATCCGTTAATCTATGGATGTTTTCGGAGGCGGCTAGTAGTGCAGCCGCCGAACTGGGCACTAACGATTTAAACGCACTGTTTTCACCTCCCATTTGGAGTAACAGAGAGGAAGCCGTCGGTGCGGAAGCGCGCTGCTGCTGCGTAGTACGAGGGGAGCCAGGGGTGGAAGCGACTGTGTAATGCGGCGATGGTGTCAAACGACCCCCGAACATCGACTGGTTTTCTTGTTGGGCCGGCGAGGACTGCTTCAGCATATTCATGCGTTGGTGTCGCCTCCATTTTGCTCGTCTGTTGGAAAACCAAACCTGGTTAACAGCGCACAGTTAATACATAGCTCATATTAATAGAAAATAGTACATTACCTGCACTCTAGCTTCAGATAACGACGTTTTAGACGCCAAGCGCTCTCGAGTAGAAACGCAAGGATAATGACTCTTCTCGAATTCTTTTTCTAATTCTTCCAGTTGATCAGGACTGAAAGTAGTACGGTTACGTCGAAATTTTGGTTGGTCATTGGATTCAGACATGCTGGAATCATCTTTTCCGTCGACGTCTAAAAGGCGCTGGCTTGGTGGGGAATTAAGTAGGCTATGATCCTGAGGTGAAGCGGAGGAACTGGGTGAACCCATTACACCGCCGGATGGTGGTTGGAGGCCAAGAGGGCCGTTCGGCCAAAGATGGGAATGCCAAGGGAAAGCGGCTGCTGCTGCAGCATAGGGATGAGGATGGTATAAACCATAACCGGCTGCTCTCGCAAATTCGGCTGCTGCTCGTTCAGCAGCACGGTTTCTTAAGATGCGGTTGATGCTGCTTACAGATGGTGCTGTGGCGTTCGTGCAGACACCTGAAACAAAACAATTTTGCATTAGATACTTCAAATCTTAGATACTTATAATTTTAATATTTCAAAACACGTTGTAAACATGTTCACATTTAAAATTAGATTTCCACATAATTATAACCAACCCTCTTTGGCCCCGATGTATTTATAAAAAAAAGAAGCTCTTTCAGTATTTAATTTTTAGAATTCGATTGCCGCATAATTAAAATTTAACGTTTTTAGCCGATGTTTTTTATAAATAATAGCATCTTGAATCTTTTCTAGTATGCTACCTATCAGTAAGAAACTTATTAGAAAAAAGGCAAAAACACTCAAAGACGTTTACAGCATTTAAAGATTCTCATATCGATCTAAGAATCTTTAAAGGTAAAGAAAGTGGTAGGCGAACATATTCTAGGAATTTGAACCAGAATCACCCAAACAGAACTTAGTGTCAAAGATTCGACAGACAAATAAATTAACCGTTTACATTAGTGGTATTTAACCTTCAGTTGGTGTTGGTACCCAGCTAGAACCACTGGTTCAACTGGGCCTGAAGCTTAGTTATTTACCACCGGTCATGTTGAATTGCAGCCCATTTGTAAATATTGTGGAAAACTTTGGTTTTGGCCTATATTAAGCCTTACTGCGCTGTCCTACAACGCCCAAATGCACGCAGATTTTATCTTACGGAATAGAAAAAAACTTTTAATTACAAAAGTTGCAAGATTTTGTCTGAAGGAACAGAATTTCAATCAGGTAAAACACATGATCATTGTAAAACTAGGAAAATATGAAAACTTGCATGTTTTAAATGAAACACCCTGTATATTTTAACACAATAACACAAATAGTATTTGCCATTGTACTCGCAGTTTGTTTTGGAAAAGCAGGAAAGACTTTTCTTTGCGTTGCTATTTGAAGCAAGCGAAAAAGTGACATTTCTGCTTGTTCCTTAAACAAAAGTGAACATACATTCGATCCATACTTCTTTATTTTTAAACAGATTTATGTTAACCTCCCCTGAACTTCCTCTTATAGAAAATACATTCCCATGAATTTTCCTAATTTTTTTCAAAACGATGGCTAAAGTCATCTTGATCGTTCGCTATAGATACTAGATCCAAAGAGATAGATAGATACTAGATTTTCGTGATATGACTGGTTAAAAGTTATATGTACCCATAGGGATTGGTACTTATCACAAAGACGAAAGTTACTTTTTAAAAAAAAAGTGAAAGCATGGAAGAAGGGTAGCAGTAGGATAGAATGGAATGAAGGTAGGAATGGACAAAAAAAACAATGGTGGTAGGGGGAGTTGGGAGAGTAATAATAGTAAAAAAACTTCAAGACAGAAGGATAAATGAAGGCGAGTGGTGAGAATGAGAGAAGAGGCAGAGGAAGAGGGAAAGGAGTGGGAAATTATGTGAGAATGGGAGAAGAGAATCTTCTCTTCTTTGTTGGCACGTCTACTTTTGACGGCTTTAATTATAATTAGATTGGCATTTCTTTGTTCATTCATGAATATTTGCATTTATTATGACAATAAGTAATTTGCTGCCAGGGTACTTAACGCGTAGTTGATGACGATCATAACCTAAGTATCATAATGTACTGACACAAGTCCGCATTGATCTAGCACGCGCTTCACAAGTATAGTAATATCCGGTTATGTATTTGACATCTACTAATCTTAATAATTATCATTTTAAAATGCTAAAGATTCCTGTTGATTCACCGCACGACGGTATTTAAAATTCAGCGTGATTCTTATGAGATCAGGTTTTCACGCACATCCACACACACGCCCTCACATACACGCATCTACCACGCTGATATGCATAAATAAAAACGCGCATCTACGCACGCATGTATAAGTAGACACGCATGCGCGTGCACGACACACTACTCCAGTGCGAAAATAAACGAGATACTGTCTCTTGAGAAGAGCGGAGCTGTCCCTTCCCCTTCTCTTCCAACTTCTTTTCCACCGTTCTGTTCTCGCATTCTCTCCACCGTGTTTCTTTTTGTTCACATTTCCCCTTTTGACCTATCTCCTAGTATATTTTTTCTCCCTATAACCTCTCTCTCTCTTGCCCATTTTTCTTATTTACTATATCTACCCCCATTCTATTCTTCCTTATTGCAACCCTCTGTTTCCCTTCCTCTTGTTTTTCTTGAAAGATGGTTCTGTCTTGGTGATAGATACCCAACTTTATTGATAAAAATCTAATTTTTAATCACCTATTTCACGAAAATAGCTACCACCATACCTGGTGCCTATTGGGACTTTGGATCAGGATGACTTTAACTATCTTTCTGCAAAGTTTCAAAAAAATCACGAGGTCCTATAACGAGGACATAAGGTTGGTCCTTTGGTATGAGATAATTTCGAAGCACAATTTCGAATTTACTGACCCGTAGAGACAAATTGGTGGATTTCCGGGTTAGCCGAGTTTTTAAAAAGAGTCAACATGCTTTACATTTTTTATAAGCTACGAGCCAAATTACATTCGGCTAAGTATTCAAATCTCCATTTTTTATTAAATTTAATTTCTCTATTTAGTTTTTAACATACTTACATAGGTCATAATTGGCGAAAAAATTTTCTTATTCATTTTAGTAAACCATAAAAAGAGTTAAAATTTCTTCAATTAAATCCATAACAAGTACTCCATTTAAGAATTAAACTTGATAAAGATAGATGATTTTACAAAAATAGTTATATTACCATTATGTAGAAATTTAATTACAAACCTAACGATATTATGCACGATGTACAACTCATTTTCACCTAAAACCAAATATTAAAATAATGCTTTTGCACGACCTATGTAGTAGCTTTACTCCCTAGAGAGTAAAGTAAAATAATCGGGTTACATCTAAGAAAATCTGACCTATTATGAAACTACATGACTTTGGTGTTCGTAGAGCTCAGTTGTCAAAATGGAATTTAACAATATTTTGGATACAATATTTTGAATACAATATTTTGGATACAATATTTAGGAACTTTTGCGACCAACTCTCCTGACTTTATAAGTTAACTTTATTGAAACTTTACGTATCGTAACTTAAAATAACGAGTAACTTTATTGAAATTGATTCATACTAGATTTAGACTTTTGTAGAAAAAACAATGAACAAGTGTAAAGTTAGTAAAGATCGAGTTGAGTATAGTGCAGTAATAACAATACTTACAAGAAATATACTTATCGTCCAAACATATAACGGTTAGGGCTCGTACTATTTTCTATAGCTACCAAAAAAATATGTCACTGATGAATGGCTTTTTAATATGACAATAATTGTTATTATTTTTTAACAAATATTTTTCTTTTTACTTATCTTCCCTTTAGATGCTAGTGTTTGACAAATAAACATTTTGTTTGTTTTATTTTTTATTGCTGCGGAAAAAATTGTGTTTGTTTCGTGGGCGATATGGCTTTTGGCACATTCCAGCGACTTTTTTCTCGACTTAGAAATTGCAGACTGCAAAGAATGTAAAATATACAGGGTGCTGCAATTAAGAAATCTAAGTTAGACGCATTTCCGATGAAAGCACAGACTCCTACTTTTGTTTCCGTCTGTCAATAAATACAAAATTGTGCTAATATCTCTGTGTCAAAGTGCCAATAAATAAATCGATTCGTAAATGCTGGATATATAAGCGTAGTCCTAGTCTCATTGTAACCCGGCATACCTAAATTAAACACGTATAAGCAGACATTTAAAAAAAAATGCAAAGGTTAATTTTTCATTTCTTTTTTACGAAAAGGTGAATGTCTGGAAAACAAAACCTTGTCTCATTTAGGGTCCCCAGCAATTCAAATATAGTACTGTGCATTTCTAACACAAAGGGTCATTTCCGCTGTCGAGGGACTTTTTTCACTCTATTACAAGAAAAATAATTTTTCACTACTGAAATCTATTTTCTCTCTGTATTATTAATTAACTCTATATGGATTGAATATTCTATCTAATAGTATTCTACTCTACAAGTATTAGACAAGAGAAGCGTGTGCGCAATAACGACTCTAACAAAAAAATGGCTACAATCAGCTGTCTGCTGTATTGGTGGTCGACTAGTTATAACTGTCGAAACTTTGAAATTTCAAATATAAAATGTAAGGAACTGTTAAATGTACAATTTAAAATGTAAGGAACAACTAAACAAAATTTAGAGATGAAAATTATATTGAATAGACCAAAAACAGGTATCTGTATATAAATATTAGTACCTACATTAAGTTTAGAATTGTAAAAATTTTGAAATTCCCGCAGGTTTTAGTGACTTTTCAAATTGCAAAGTTTTAACAGTTATAATTAGACACCTGCTAGTGCAAATAATGTTTACGTCTTTTTACTGCGAGTGAATGCAAACCTTCGCAGTTTGTTTTAGTAATTAATATGAGGCAACTTAAAAACTATTTTACATTTTATTAATACTTATATTATTTAGTAATTATTAATTAGTGTTGCTTATAATGAGTAAGACGGGAGCACTTGGAAGCTTATAAGACATGTTCAACAGTAGACTATTTAATATTGATTTCCAACGGAGTTGTACATTTTCAATAGTTCATATTCAGTGTTTTATTTCCAAACAATAAACAAAGATATTAAGAAATTAGGTAAGTAATAGCAATAATTATATCTAATTCGCAGAACAAAAATAGTAAGTAAGTACATCATAATTATAGTAATTTTAAACTTTGGCGGAGTTCACGGTGTACTGCATCGAAATCTTCTAATAGAAATTTCATTAGAATTGGCATAGAGCACCAGCAGTAGTTCACTCCAGCAACAATTAACAACCATACCATGTACATATAAAAACAATTTCCAAGTAAAAGTTCCGAGGTGATCTTTAAACAATAGAAGTGTGCCAAGTGAACTCGTATATCTCTTTTAATCCTTTCTTATGTTTTAATTGTATATATTGTTGAATTATTTGATTATACAATCAAACCAACTATCATTATTATGGTAATAATGAAGAAAAAGCATAATTATCAATAAAAACAAAACATTACACAAAGTAAGACTAATACTCTGATATTAAAAATTATGAAATAATAAAAAAAAACAATGTTGGGCGCCAGCTAAGCTTATCTTAGCACGAGACTGATACTCACAGGGTCTTTTAAAATTACCAAGGTTCAAAAATGCGCAACTCTTCAACACCTCAAAATTCAGAAATAAATCCTCGTCAAATAACAAATGAAACAAAGAAATTCGTATACAGTGCAGTTTTGTGTTACAATATATCTGCCTTGCCTTTACACGAATTTTAATGGAGTAAGTATTATAATAAAATAATTATCTATTGTTACTGTTCAATGCTTATTAAACCTATGCGTTCAAATTTTGATTGCAAATGTTCACAATTTATTTTTCTTACCGCCACGAAGACGATGAACTGTGTTATCGGCTTCCCCCATGCGATAGCAGTTGGATGCTGTCTACTGGAATGGCTCCCTCATCCGTTTGTTGTAAAGCACACCATGGATGTAGTACAATAAGCTCGATACCAACACAAACCTTGGTAAGTACTTTAGAATGAAATGTTTTTTTATCAGTGTTTTATTTTTTTATGATTAATTATTTCCTTTTCTTTTAGGTAAGTTCAACAAATACTTATTGAGGACTTCCTCTATGACGTCAATAATACACTTTAGTTAGCAGAAATCAACATTTTATTTCACATAATGCTTGTAAATAGCTTTTTACAATTAAATACTTAAATTTTCATTAACCAAACGTGGTTATTTTCCTTTTTACCTTATCTATACCTTAAATTGTTCATATCCAAAATAATCATTCATTGATTATTCAACAAATTAATTCTCGTAGATACCTTTTTTTAAAAACCTTAAAAACTTTCAGACTCTCCACACAAATAATTCACTTTTCCTTTAATCACTGAAATTTCTCACTTAACGAAATTAATATTACAAACTAAATCTTCAACTTATCAAACTCTATTCGATTAATCATTTGCAAAACAACAATCTTCCTTTTAACATAATTAATATTTTTGCATTCATTTTAGCAAAATAAATACATTTTCAAATAATACATTTTAAAATGCATGTCAGCACTCTCTGCTGTGCACCTGCAAACTCGTACTGCTCGAAAACAACTCCCAAACAATTTTATTTCTTTCTAGGTAAAGGCACTCTTTCAATTTTTGAAGAATTTTAAACACATTCAAATCCACTCTTATACGAATTCCTCATTAAATTCTAGCATTAATTAAAATTAAAACAAAAATGTTCTGCAGAGCCTAGTATTTTCTTAATCATCAAAGTGATAATATTTTAAACAAAAATAAAAGTTTCTTGCTTAAAATAGCTTAGCCTGATTTTACCTTTAAATTCGAAACATGTATTTAAATAAATTTATGCAAGATACGAGGACCGTTCAATAAATAATTGGTACACAAAATATTTTCTTACTTTATGTATCTAGAAACGAAATTACTCGCTGTATTTAATTTAAAACAAAGCAATATAAGACAGTTTGATTATACAATGTTTATTAATTTTGACTAAATCCCATTTACGACAAAATAATACAACAATATATATATTTTATGTATTTTTGTAATAAATAAATAAATAATTTATTTTATTACTGATCGTGACCTTAGAAAACTACACTAGTTTTACTGTAAATTTTAAACTAAATAGAAAACAAATTATACAAAAGTGTTAAAACAATTCACTCTAAGTAGGCAATATTTTTCCTATGTAGAGTAAAAGATTCAGAGTAAAATTTTACTCCGAAACGATTAGAAATTTGACTGTTTTAGTGCAAAAGAAATTACCATAAATGTTTAAAGATATAGTTTATTGTTTTAGAGTGTATTAAATTTGCACTAACATTGTATTGAAGTTAACTCTACAGTCTACATGAAGGTACAGATTAGATATTTTACTCTAAATGTATTGGACCTAAACACCAACTTTTTAAAGTGGTCTAGTGTTCGAACCTTACACTAAATTGATTACTGTGTAAGTAACTATTTCTAAGATTGAAACCACTTCCCTTCTAGCATCTTCTGACGGACACTTGTTGTCATTGAGAGTCTTGGACGACTCATTAGATTAGCTTTGGAAGTGTCCTTAGGTTTTCATATAGATAATATGTAGAAGAACAAGGTGATAATGGGATAGTTAGATTTATTTACTTTCTACTTTGTTACGTGCTGAATACGAATCAACATCAAAACTCGTATGTCCCCCATCTAACCTGTAACATAATCACACACACCCATAGTTGAGGTGGCAAGATTATCCAAATTAGAATTTTGGTTGCCGCCACAAGTGTGATTTGAACCCGGCCTTTGGAATGCGAGTGGCGCTCTCACACCACTCGCCTACAACCGGCCCTGAGTAGGGAATTGTTTTAGTTTCTAATTGTAAGTTGAATCTATAATAGAAAGTTAAATTAATTTTTAAAAACTAAATTAAAAGAAAAATACAATAACCTTCTTGTGATTAACATGTAACACACGTATACAGATAGCTCGATAAAATAGCATGAAATAAAAACATGGTAAATTTTTTTGGTAGAACTTGAACACAATAAAACATCATTAGAGACAATCACAAAAAAAATAATAATAAATTTTAAGACAGTACTTCTTCTAACACAAATCTATTCAAGCACGTGGTTACGTTACAAAATCAGAGGCGTTGTTGTTTAAAAGGTCGTTATCTTTGAAGTACTCTTTAGCAGATTATCATTCATCTCCGACACAATTTAAGTGAGCACAATGACTCGCGGATTGTTTGTTTAAGCTTACAACGTGGACTTGTTTGATCCACGTTGATTTCGTTCCTCCGGTTAGACATACAAGCACTTCTTTTTCTTGTTGGAGTGCCCCATCTTCAACAATAGAATCGCTATAATGCGCTACGGTTCTCTAAGAACACTTCATGACGCCACTTGAAATTATTCCTCTAAATAAAACCAAGAGAAATTATTATTTTGTTCCATGCCCTACCTTTGTGTTAAATGAATGGGTAAGCAAGCTAGTTAACGTGAGATTTCGATTACTGCATTTGTGTGTTGTCGCTCTGGTGGGAAAAAAAGTAATTTTGACTCCTGGGGTGCGTGAAAAATTAACTATTGAATGGTGGTCTCGAGATTAATTGGAAACCATATTCGTTTAAAATCCTTAAATTTGATGTGAGCAATAGTATGTAAATAATTGATTTCGAAAATTAAAAGCAACATTTTACTTTTTTATCAACGTTCGATCGGAATTCGTCCAAGTAGCTTTTTTTGCAAAAAGAATGTGAAATGTTTCAAAGTGGATTAGATGGATCTATGATTTCCTCGAGATTGTTTGCTAGATGTAGCTGATTATTATCGCAGCTTGTGGCATCGTCTTTTCTTGCGTGCTTAGTTCATTATTGCTTCACAGTTTTGTAATTGATATTCTTTTGTGTTGAGCTTCGTTGGTATTTATATTCATCTCATCAACAAATGATTTTCTCGAAGGACTCAATAGAACGCCTTTAATCACTTTTCTAGATGTAATTTAAGTTAATAGTTATGAAAATTGAAATACACGTTATTTCTTTCCGTTTCGTGACCACAAATCAATTTGTTTAATAGCAATTATAAAAGCATGTAGACATTACTCAATGTTCCAATTTCTAAACTTTAAATGTGAATTCACGACTTGATTGTTTTTGATATGTGAGTACAACAAGAAAAAAGAAGAATGTATGGCTACTATAATTTGTACGTACTGTATTACTAACTGTCTTCTAAAAATTAACTAGAAGAAACCTAGAAACAAGGGCGTCTATATATGTAACTATTAGCAACTTGATGCTCGAAATAGAAAAACATCTTGATTTTGAGGTTTTTAGATAATTGAAACTTTTTGCAAAATAGCACATGGAGAGCTTTCTAAGACTGCACAAAAAAGTATAAGAATCTAAGAATTTCTCAAATTCTTGCAACCACAACTATATGAAGATAATTTTTGCAAAACGAGACGGTGCTTAATCAGCTTGATATCTTGCATACAAATTTCTCAATAGGTATTTATACACCCGTTTTGTAAAGTTAAGAGTTAAACATTTAACTTTCAATAAAGAGCACCTCTTGCAAGGCAGATTTTATTGATAGGTGCCTTTTGTGCCGGAGGGTTGAATAGGGAATTAATGTGTTAGATAAATCAAGCCGCTCAGATGGTATCGAACGCTCGCATCCAAGTGTGATCATGATCAATGCTGCTGCATGATAAATATACAATTATTAATCATTCATCAGTCACACTGTAATTACACGTAGTGGGCTGAGATTTGGCCGCGGGCACTTCTAATTGAGAATCGAACGTAGACCCACCCAACTTAATATTCATGAACGTCGTGAAAAATTTCTTGCATTTGTCACATTTAAATGGTTATTAATTTTCTACTAGAAGATATGAAATTAAGTATCAAAAGTTGACAAGACCTTCAACACTATTTTTAAATTATTAATAAGCTATTTAGACAATCTCTTAGAGATGCTATAAAGAAGAGATTAATTTCATCTGTGTTCTCATCCAGCATTGAAGTCTCCAGAGTTTTCTCTTGCTTGATTTATGAAATCAATTATCTTTCTGACATTTAATACCAATTATAATTAGGATATTTAATCTCTACAGTTAGGCCTAATTCCTTGAATGCATATATTTTTCTTTTTATTAAATTTAAGTATAAGTACGCAAAGAAAACACAAATTAAAGATCATTATTATTAAACGGCCTTCTAGTAGTTACTTACTGTAAATGATTAAACAAGTCTGCCCGAGAAATTAGTTAATCCAAGAAAACGATTTGTAAATGGTAAATATTAGCTACATGTACAAAATTTCAATATACTGGGTGTTAAAGATTCCAATGTGCACTATGGGGATTTTGGAAATTATAAGAGATAGAGAGTAGGATAAATTACAAAGTGATGCTTTTTTTTATGATCATTTAGGTTCTGAAAAGAAATGACACTTATCTGGTGTGGTCTCTAAGATATCCTGAAAAAAAAACTGAGAATCGTATAATAAAATAAAAACTGTATTACCATATTAGTCTGATCGCCATGAAACTTGAATGGCGAATCTAATCAAAAGTTTTCTGCGCCTAGAGTCTGAGATACGATTGACAACTTTTTTATTTCTTATGGGCAATATGACGATCATAAGAAATAAAAAAGTTGACTCTCATAGCTCAGAACCTAACAGTCGTGAAAAATTTCTGACGCACCCAAGTCTCATGGCGATCAGACTAACAGTTGTGGAAATACACATTTTTTTTAAATAAGACTTTCAGTTATTTCAGGAGCCACGCAAAATAAGTGTCATTCTTTTCAGATCCCGAATTTCGTTTTAGATCCTGAATGATCCTGAAAAAGTGCAACTTTTTTATAATTTATCCTACTTTCTTTATTATAGTTTCCAAAATCGCTATAGCACACATTGACTTTTTTTTCACCCTGTATAAGTGTATATGGTATAGTCAACTATTGACTGATATCAGAATAGTAACTGAAATTATTCAACACGGCTCAGCCACAAAATAATTGCAGTTATATTATTAATTTTGAACAATTTTAAATGAAAATTAGAAGAATATTTTCTTATTTAACTCAAATAAAAAATAAAAGTCTCACCTCGTAAATTCAATTAAAGTTTTTTAACCAGTAGCTTAGTAAACAATTCAAAATATTACTGCACTGAAAGAAATGAAAATTTTGTTTAAAAAACTCCTTGGATGCAGAATAGGATATATGATAGCACTGCGACCCGAGAAATTTTACCTTAAGCGGCCCTTACCTACTAAGTAGATCCACCTCTTATCTGGTAAAACTAATCGATCTACATTGGCATTGGCAGATTCTCCGCTTACAGCCAAGCAGTAAGTTTCTGCCACCTTTGTGATCTAGCAGATAACTGCAGGTAGTTTATTAGGTCACGCACCGAATATCTTTTACAGCAGTCGTCACTATCACCATAATTTATCTCATCGTCTTCTATCAAGTGATCAGAATGATATCTGTTCTATGCAATAGGCACATATGTGGAAACAATTGGGTTCGTTAAATTGATTAGTACGTGATATTCTCTTAAAGTCTACTTTCCAATACGAAATCGCCATATGACTTGTTCGAACAATAACGATGATACGGTCTGATTGATTTTGCTGAAGTGGAGCTGAGGTAGAGAATGACTGAATTACGAACGCGTCCAGAAAGTAGTTTTCTTAGCTACTGCATGACAAATATAGTCAAATAGGGGCATTTGTTGCAAAACTTATTTGGAATAACTTGACATTATTGCCGCTTGTATTATACAGGGCGAAAGTGGTTACTATGAGATAATTTTTAGGGTGATAGATATTAAAAAGAATAAAAAATGGCTGATACAACTCCTTCTAGAACGCACCACTTCTTTATAAAAAAAAACAAGAAAGTTGGAAACTTTAACATCATTTTGCCGCATTAATAATATTAGTTTAATTATGGGTCAGAAGATGTATTTCATCTAGCACAACAAAAAACCTAAATAACATTTTTTCGTATGATCAATCGTTTACCCGTAAAATCGGATTATTTTTGCATTTAAAAATTCAACTTTATTATTTCTTTCTAAAAAAGTGGTTCGTCTTAGAACAAAGTTGTATAAGACTTCTTTGCTCTTTTTGATGTCTTCTATCGTCCCTTAAAATAATCGAATAGTAACCCCTTCCATTCAGTATATTCTACCCAACATACACGCTATGCAATTCGAGTTACTTTTTCATGCCCTTTCTCATGTAATATGTGAGCAAAAAACAAGTGTTGTGGTTATTGGTGATTTTAATGTTCTCCATTATTATGCGGACTTCAGAGATAAGAAACATCAGATATTGTTACCATTTCCAACTTTTTGAGGCTTACACCAGTTTAATTACGTAGGTAACCATAAAATAATTACCTTAGATTTGGTATTTTCTCGCGATGCTATACCGTTACTTTCTGAAGATAACTGTCATCCCGCTTTGTTGGTTACATTTTCTTTGACAACAAGCTCAGATCCTAGAAACTCATACATACAACAATATATTTGTTCTTGATGGATTTAACTAAACTTCAAGAAAGCTAATTGTAATATTATGTACGATCTACTTCTTCATGTTGATTGGTCTAAATTACTGTCAGGTACTAATGTGGATAAATCCTGCACTACATTTTACGAATTATCTACAACTATTTTAATGCCACTGTTCCCAAAAAATCGCTTTCCTCTTCGCAATTATCCAGCATGGTTTGATGGTAAATGATTAAGTTATTAAAGAATAATTGTGGAATTGTTATAAACGTACTTCGTTATACAGTGTGGTTCAATATACACTAGTGACTGTAACCTTGGGGCAGAGATTAAATCTTATCCCAAACAATGTTCTAAAAATTCCTCAACTCAAGTTGAAAACAACATATCAACTGAGCCAAAACTGTTTTGGAACTTTATTAGTAATCGCAGAAACAGCTCACGTATTCCAGATGTTATGACTTACAACAACATAACATTTAATAAGTTTCAAACTATTGCTGATATGTTTGCAGAGTACTTTCGTTCTGTTTATGAAAGTCCTTATTCCCAAGAATAGATCCGAGTAATGCTAGTAAGTCTTGCACTTCAGTATGTATAAAACCCGTATTTTCTACAGTTTCTTAGTAAAAGATTGTCTTCATGTATTCGTTGAGCCTTTAAAGTTCATATTCACCTTATCAATACAGAGTGGTCAGTTTCCAACATGTTTTAATAAAGGAAGATAAAGGAGGATAAATCTGCGACGGAGAACTATAGGCCTATTTCCATTCTTAGCAACTTTTCAAAGATTTTTAGAATTATCCTCCATAGGTTTATTTATGGACAGGTGTCGCCGTTTATATCAGCCGAACAACCTAGATCTGTTCAACTTTCGTAGTAAAGATTCTTTGCTATCTTTATTATTCACTGTACTATTTATTATGTTACCTTTTATCTTTTACAGTAAGTTTATTTTGTTGGTTTTTCTATCGTACACTATATCACCTTTAATAACTGTTGCCATAGTCTGTATGTAAATTTAATTTTTAAGTTACTAAAAAAATATTTCTGTGTTTTCTACAGCTCTGTAAATGAGACACCTATTGAGCAGAATAAACTATTATTATTAAATATGAAACACAGAAAGCTATGCCAGGAAATATCTCGTGCAAATGTACCGGTACAAATTGTTGGTCCATATTATATGACATATCTTCTTTTTTCGATTGCATAAAAACAAGAGAAGATATCAAAAGTGTCCTAAGACTTTTTTGTAGAAAATTAATTAAGTTTCATTTTGCCCTACGGGCTTCATTTCGATAAACCGAATCGTTTCTGAGAAAAATCAAAAAAACCTTATGGGTATAGTGTACCCTCATTATCTTCTGTCTCACCACGTACGGGATTGTGACTTTTCAATGCTTATTTAACAGCCCCAAAAAGGCATATGGAAAAATCCAAGGACTGACCTCAACTTTCCGCTATTCTTTGTAATATGACTAGAATATAGCAGCGAATACTGTACAGTATACACCTATCTTAGATCGTGCTTTTCTCTACACTCTTCCACAGTACCTATTTTCTTTCAAGAATCTTTCTAGTTTCAAAACTATTCGATTCGGAGACGTAACTAACAAATATAACGGATGATCAATCAATCAAAGCCAATTTCATCAATTTTCTTCAACGTCATCAGTTGATTATGAGGTGTTGTTAGCGGGTGTATTGTCTTGCAAGAAGAGCACGGACTTCAAAATTTACTTGATTTACTCACGTCGTGTGTCCACAGTTTTTCCCGAAGTTTAGTTAATAATACGATTCCGTTACAGTTTCACCTTGTTCTAAGTGGTCTGTAATAGTTATTCAGTCTTTGTATTAAAAAACTGATGCGAGAATTTTTTCAGTCGATCTTTAAACACTAGTGTGTTTCCAATCTTTTGATTGTTATTGTTTCCGGATCGTAACCGTTTTCGTTCAAATACTCAGACGAGTTCTTTTCATAGGGAAAAGTTGTCACTCTGACTCATTTTTGATCTGCGTTCGAGCATTTCATAGGAAATTTTCAAAGTATCTGAGAGTATGTTCGAGCTCAAGTCGTCGATCCTTCAAATCATGACATGTAGGGCATCGATATTTTCTGAAGTGGTCACAGAAATGTGTTTTGCAATACAATGTTCATTTTTAACCCCCCTTCATCCTCTCATAAATCCTCAGTATAATTTTTATGGTGGCATAGGAAGGATAATGATTCTTTATGGTATCTGCCATATCCGCATAAATCTCCTTGACGTAGTACAACTTTTTCAAGAACATCACCAAAGTTGAAGTAGCATCTTTACGGGTTGCTTCGTTTACTTTGTTGGTTATACTACATATACAGTGACTAACAGAAAGTTGGACACACGAAAAAAATGTTTAGTACTTATCAAGAGTAAAGTACCTTTGCTTCTCAAACTACACAAAAACGTTATCTGAAATAGTTGTTGAGTAGTGCAGAGGGATATTAAATATGAAGCAGAAAGAAAACAATTTTTTCCATTCATTGTGGCCAGCAATAGCAATACTGGTAGTATCTAAAACCAATTAGAACCAAGGTGTCCTACGGTTACCTAGAAAACCACATAGAGGAGATGAAGGTGTGAATATAAATAATAAAATATGTATGTTCGTTATATGATATTAAATATATACAACCACGTTGCATATGAATTACCCATTGCATATCTTTCAGGAGTAAATATACACACATATCATTACTTAACACGGATAACTATTAAATATTTTCGATTCATTACAAGAATTAATTAAAATTAAATACAAGAAGGAAAATGCATTGCGTGGTTTTCAGAATCGTGTATATTAAATCAGTGTGCTGAAAAAAACCTATTATATTAAGACTATTTAAAATGATTATAAATCTTTGCCTGCTGGGAAAATGTTTTCAGAAATTGGTACTCAGCATATAACAACTATAAAAATTCCTAACTAGGCTTTAGAAATGGTTTCTTTTGCAGAACACCTAGTGATAATTTGTCAAAATCATATGAAAGACGTTAAATTAATTTTATTTACAATGTTCATATCTTTCACTGGAATCTCTAAGTTTGATACAAATGAGATGCTCGATAGCTTCAAAACCTCAATTGAAATTTTCGGAACAATTTTTTGCAAATGCATTTCTCTAATGCCTACACTATTTCAGCATTAATTTATCAAACCAATAAATCTACAATTATATCTTTTTTTAAAATTAATTACAACGTTTAATGTTCTTCTCACGACTTAAAATTAATCTTTATTAAACATTTAGCAAGCAAATTGGTTTTTTACTGTAACAAATCGTTGACCCACTTTAAAGTTCCACCCAAAATAATAATTATTGCTATTCAAAAGCAAAATAAAAAAAGAAGTATTCAAGCAATAATTCATTCAAAATTTCAATAAAGGTTTTCACATGTTTGAAAGCGGTTGTAAATGCAAATTTATAAGAAAAATTACATCTTCCTCCTCGGTTGTTGTAAAACACTTATCATAATTTTTCTATAAATCTGATAAAATCAACGCCCATCAACACGTTACTTCTTATTACACACAGCAGATGTCTCGAAGGAAGATATACTTCATAAGCTATCACATCGCAAATTTAATACTATGTAATTTGCGTGATTCAAAAACCGAATTCGCTAATTTGTGTTTTAAAACAAGCCCGCGGGCCGCCGGAACTGCGGGTTCTAAATCATAATTTGATATTCCCGATTTAACTTCTCGTGTTGTCGTTGTCTTTTTCTTTTACTATTCCGACATCCTTTTCTTTTGTAAGCTACAAACAACGCAGAGTGTCATCGTTTTTTTCTTCCTCTTCTGGTTTAAAAATATGTTAGAAAATGCCTATCATCTTTTTGCGGTCAAAAAATAATAACAGAAAACCTTAAGTGATGGTTACACCAATGGTTACACCAATGAGCCAATTTTCTTCCGCGAGGTATTTTGTTGTCATCCTTTAAGTATTGGGCCTAACAAGTGTTTCTATTCACACGCTCATTTAAAAATCGTGCGCTCGTCACGGAATCCGTCTTTTAATTTTACTTAATTAGTAACGTTAAAATGACACGCACAAAAATCGTGTAAACTTATCATTGCGTTTCTGGATTTCTAGAAATAATTTTGCTTAATTATTAGGTTTGTGCTCGGTATTTACGTAGATTGCATGATGATTGTAGAATGTTTACGTTTGATAGGGTTTTTATACTTTTAGATACTGTTTGGCACATCTCATATAGTATGTATTTCTTTTTTCTGCAAAATTGTTGAAAATTAACAATACCCAAAAATAATGATACGAAAACTGCTACACATGAAAACATTATATAAAATGTTAATATGGCTCCCCACTACATCGAAACCAATCCACATGTTTTTGTACGGCTTGTTTGCCTTTGAATAGCGCATTATTCTTCAGTTGTAACAAAAATAGGCCCCAATTGAAATTGTTATATCTTAAAAATACATATCGAGCAGTAATTCGTGTACTGCGAATTATGCAATATTTGTAGGTGTTACGCCGCGTTTGACCCAGAATATCTTGGCAACTATGAACGAACACGATTGTGCGTGCTACTGTTTTAAAGTAATACTGTTCTTGAAAAGATCGATTCAAATATACAAAAAACATTCCGCAATGGCTTGAACTAACATATTAAAAACCATTTCTTGTGAACCGCTGAACACTTTTGAGAATATCGCAGTTTATCTGGACAACCGCGAATGAAAAATTACTGTGCATGGGACCATTCTAAAGCCATCGACCAGATCTTTAAAACGATACCAAGCATTAGCACGCACCAAGCACTATCAACTATTAAACATTAAATAAACACTTTGAAACCATACTCGATTAGCTCATTTCAACAACAATCTAATAATAATCAACTTTCAAGATCACAGTCTTACGGTCCGAAATCGACTGCTCAATCAAAACTGAGCCTACTTGTGTTTCTTTTAACTTGTAATTACTGATTTATGACTCAGAGGTCTCACCATGATCATAACAAGATATCATAGTTCTCAATAGTCTCAGCACTTCCACTCCCCTATAACAATTAATCAAAATAACGGATGGTATGATTTCGTCCAGTAATGTTTGGATTAGTGCCTCTTTTAAAAAGTAACCTTTTCCAACTTAGGTTCGTACACCTTTTGTTTGGGTGAGTTATTCAACAGTTAGGCTCTAATACGATTTTCTAAGATGCGTAAATTTAATTAATACCCGGTAATACACTTAAGATACTTTAACTAGACCCCCTCCAGATTTCTTTGGTTGTCAAAAGATAGATATCTTCTTATTTTTAACTTTGGATACAGATGAAATGAGTATCTTTTTTATGAACTATCTTTAAGACGTACAAACAAATGGAAGATTTCTGGAATTTGAGACCTCCAGATGATATATATGCATAAATATAGTGAGTCTGAGTATGAGTATAATATACCTAAAGATTGAGCTGCTAATTAAGTACTAGTGAGCTGCAAATGTGGCTAATTAAATATAACTTCCTATTAGTCTCTTTGGCTATTTGTAAGAGTGTCTTTTTGGAATTTCGGCGAAATTTGTAATGTCTGATCTAAACATGAAATTTATTTCAATATATTTTTTACTAAAACAAGGTTTTTAAAACAGAAATTATAGGTTAAACAGTTTAACAAACGGATTACCAGATTGTAATATGTGCAATTTATTGACACAACAACAAGAAAATAACAATGGGAGGACGCGACTTCTGATTTACCATTTTAATAAAACTTTTGGGCATAGAGTACTCTACCTATATAAGTTTGACGGCAAGCGGACACTCGAAGTAATGCGTGTTGTGACCGTCGCAAAGCCGGCGTAGTCGCGTGGACTGGGTGATAATTATACGCAATATGTCTGCGGTTCGATTTTTATTGTATTATGTTATTTGTATAAAATAAAATTTTATTTTAACCAAACGTTGCAAAAAAAACATTTGCATTTCACGTGCTTCTACGATAATTACTACCTAAAAGATTATTTTGCAAATAAATATTTTTGTTACCCACATATTTCTCGATAAATATTAATAATCATAATTCGCATTTATATAATTATTTGGTTGCCAGCATCATATCGGTTGTAACAAAAACCTTATTTATATATACTAACTAAGATATAATTCACTATTAAGAATTATAAAAGCAATAACAATTACACTATACAACTTTGTTCATATTAATATAGTTACATATTATTAAATTTATATTTATTTTTTTGTATTAAATTTTGTTTAATTATTTAATTATATTCTCTATGGTTGGTACAAAATTAATTATGATGTTGACATTATGTTTTATGAAATATAAGTATCATTAAAAATAAAAAACAATAATATAATTTAAATAATAAATTAAATAGATTAACAAAAATCGAACCGCGATCCCGAAAGCACAGGAGTTTTCCACCTAGCCCACGCGACTTTGCCGACTTTACAGCACCCGTCGCACTCGCATTACCTCGAGCGGCCGCTTGCCGTCAAAGGTTTTGAGTATTTTGTCGAATAGCTTGACAGAATTTTTATAGGACGAGTACTTGATGTCCACACGATTTTATTAAAATTTGCTGAACCAGAGGCCGCGACCTTCAATCAACTAATGACGGCAACACTGCCAGATGGTTTTTTAACAGTCCTACATTGAGTACATATATCACAATAATCATGTTAAGTTAATATTAAATGTAACTCTTTTACTAAGAATTATTTCAAGCGGTAAGGAGATAGATAAGCCGAAATATAAAGGATTGATTAAAGAGATGAAAACGATTTATTGTAGTCAATACTGTTGGTATTACATATATGCTCGTTTTGCTTCACAAATTGTTCATTCGTGGATCTGAAACTATTTTATAATTTCTTATGATTTTGTTGTTAAATTTCTGAAATGTTAGGCTACAAAAATACCAAATACCTAACTCCTCTTCATGTTCGCTTTTTGAATTCTTTGTTTAAATAAATAAAAGATAAAAAATATTTCTTTAAGTTTTTGTAAGATTCTTCTCTATTTATAATATTATCTAGTACCTTGTATTTACTGAATAAAAAGTACCATTTGTTATAGGTACTACAAGAGAGTTATGATTTTTGGAAACCGTTTCCATTACATCGTCATATTTATATTATTATACTCGTATATTGGTGGTATTCGTAAATATGTGACAATATAAAAGCAATACAATATTGACTCACCTTCTGATATTAACCGTTCCCTAATTTCCCACGCAAATATTGTAGGGTTTTCACGTTTGTACTGTTCAATCTTTGAAACCACAGCAGGAGTTGCTACTTTTGGTTTGCTTCCCCCAATTAAACCAGGAGGCCTTAGCGTTCCTGAAAAATTAAAAAAGCACCTCATAAAACTATTTTTACAAAAAAAAAGAACAATAAATGTTAAAGCGACAAAATATTCCCTTTCATTCATTCATTTAATCCCCAGATGGTTTCTATAACTAAAAACGCAAAATTGAGTTTCTTCAAAATTCAATCACGTTCGCACGAAACAAATCAATGTGCGCTTCGAAAATCATCAATAACTTGTCTGAAGTAAATAATAAGACCAGTCTACATAGTCTGGCCATATAAACGATTTTTATATCACTTTAATGACACAACTTTTTGTAGTCACAAATATTGGGGACGTTAATTCCACCTTATAACTGTCGCATTGAATTTATAAGCAGATGAACAAAAAGAGGAGGTCACAATTATTATAAAGTTTCTACCTACCAATTATTAAGTACTTTCAAAAATAAATATAATCTAGACAGTTAACTAGTTAAGTAGTTAACGTATAAAATTGTTGAAGAACATTTTATGAAGTCTAAAACCAGTCATTTATATCTTTTATTTAAGTGGGTACGTATTCCACTTGAAGGGTCTTGTTAGAGTTAATTATTTTCTTTTTTGGTTTTATGACATATTCTTACTATGTTGCACATTTAATAAATTGCGAGGCGTAGCATGTTCGCAACGCTTCAGTTAGAATAAATGTGAAAATTGCTAATTTTTGTTTGAGGATATTCATTGGGAGGAGCTTTATATACAGCACAGGAAATGAAGTATGGTGCTATTTAAAAAATGAAATATTTATGTAAATATCCGCGATGTACATATGTAAAATCAACTCTACATAATAGAGTGGTCATTTTTTGATGCAATACAGTGGTGTTACCTGTGGGCTCCCTAAATTATTTAAACGATGTATGCAGGTTCTTTTAAATGTTTTAGTTAAAGGCCGATGCAACATAAGTGAACTCTTTTTGAGACATCTATAATGTATAAAACATTAACAACAAATATATTTATTTGATAAATTATGTATGGGCAGTACTTAAAAAATACTTCTTGCGTTGAAACGTTCCAGAACAATAACAAAGCTCAGTGCATCTATGTTTCTAAGGACACTTTTCAATCCACTTAAGTATACATAAGAGATATTGAATTAAAAAAAACACCCTTAGGCAGTTTTTCATCTTTCCCATGGCTCGTTA
Organism: Agrypnus murinus; assembly: GCA_929113105.1. Lineage (NCBI taxonomy): Eukaryota > Metazoa > Arthropoda > Insecta > Coleoptera > Elateridae > Agrypnus > Agrypnus murinus. The sequence continues at coordinate 18,186,175 of OV816029.1, read as the reverse complement.
GAGTAACGTAGGTTGAAAATACGCAGCTTTTCCCATCTTTCAGTTTTGATTTATCAAGAGTCGTAAATTAACATTAATAGCGACAACATATGGTAATAGTGGCATCTATGTGATGGTAACTGAACTATGCTATGTTCTAGGTTCGTAACTGCATGCATCTGTTGTTTATGCAAAACAAAAGATAAAAACAGATTGTAGGATAATTTCTTAAAGCTAAAGGGTTAGAAAAAGAATAACATATGACACAATGAATTTACACATAAAGCAGTTTCGAGCCATTTATGGCCTTACAATGGATTTAGCCGGAAACAGTTTTAAAATTAATAATTATATAAGATGAAGTACGGGAAAAATAGCGAGCGCGGGTGTAAGTGCGGCGCGGGAGGTTGATCGAGGGACTTGCGAGTCATTGTACAACACACCTCATATTTTCTGCATTTTTATCCTTAATATTGACTAAAAATGTATTCCAAGTGGATGGGATCATCGTCATTCTAAGAAACGGAGAAAGATTTTTTGATTAAAGGCTTAGATTGGGAGATATAGGGTGATACACGTTAGAAAGCAGAGAGATTTGCTATTTTTTACCTTGCATCAAACCGGAAAAACTGCTTGAGAAGTTTCAAAACTCCATAAGCAAAAATGTCGAATATTTTGAATAGGGCCCTTGTGCACAGCACTGGCATTTGGATTTAGCATATAATGAGCATAAGCTCCAATTTAAAATAAGTGTCAACTTTTAGTCATTAAACCCCAATCTCATGATATGCTTGAAGCAGTTTTGCACTACTAATCTGAAACAATTCATAAAAATGCGAACATGATCTTTTTTAAGGAAATTTTCAAATTTCCATACAAGTTTACAAGTTAGAATTTTATAGTATCTGTTAGTATCTGTATATTTGTGTATCAAGCCATTTAATTGCCACTTCGGTCATATTTATGGTATATACGACAGGTGAAAGATCTGACCCAACAGTTTTTACATTGAATTAAGTATTAGCTTTGATGTGTTGCCAATGAAATGCCGGTCCATGAACTTGATAAAGCAAATGGATCTAGTATACCATATATAAATGCAATTAGTTCGTATAGTGAAATTGGCATGCTCCTGTGAGTTAATCCTGATAGATCATTTGGTTAGAGCATTGGCGCGTATAGGCAGAAGGCCTGGGTTCGATTTCCAGTCTTGCTGTTAATTTTTCTATGCGTATTTGTATTGATAATAAAACAATTAAGACAATATGGATGTGTATTATTATATTTCAAGACCGACATGTGGAACGTATTGCTTAAGCAGAAGCTATTGGATTTTTGTACAGCATTTCAGTAAAAAATGCGCATTATACATTGTGATCCATATTTTTAATAATTTTGTTATTCGCATTACTGATATTTGTCAAAGGCACAACTGACATGAATGATTCGTTTGCACTTGTAGGTTTCTATTTAACGAGTTTAATAAATAGTAAAAATATGCTTTAGTGATGTAAAAATAGAATTAGGTAATAAAGCAAATGGTGCTTCTAAACTTATTGACAAATACCCAGAATTAACCCCATGCAAAGCTTTTAAAGAAATTGAATTTACTGTTCACTTAAAATCACATATTCTAAGATAATTAAAAGTCATATATTACTGGAGGCTATATGGTTTTCAAAAAGGCAAAACTCGTCCGATAATAATCGGTATGTATGTACATAACTGTTAATTCAACATAGAGAATCTATTTTGAACGGATTAATTTATTCTCGAACCATAAAACCAACACAATGTGTAACCAATGAGATAAAAATAAATTTATTCTTTCATAAATTAAATATGTACTAATTCCGTCCTTAGAATATAAATAAATATACAAAATTTACCGTGACTAATAAAAAGCGGACCTAAACATCTGGAATTTTTGAATTTTATGTAACTCATTTAAAATTTAAATTATAGCAATAGCACATTCCATGAAATGAAGTATGTATGTAGTAGTAAGTTATGTATTCTACTAAAGGTATTTCTTTGTTTTTAAATGATGTAAATTAAATTAAGCTCATTATGGAACAAAAGTTATTTAGAATGTATGAAAGAATAAGATTTGTATGTAAAGCGACTTTCATAATACATTTTTGTGAATGCAAAGACTTGTGCAATTTTTGTATTTCAGTTTTTTAATTGTTGCTTATCAGATACGAATCGCTAAAATTTTATTTAAAGAAATGTATAACTTCCTATTTGAGGATAACCATTCAAATTGAGCAGGATTTTGGAGCTGTATCGGAACTACTTTAGATAGGTGCATTGTTGTATAAAATGTATAATTCTGCTCCTGCATTCTCTCTAAAGACATGTTGGACAATCCATATCAACCAGGACAAGGCCATATACAAAATTGCCTGCATATTCGAGGTCAAAAAAATTTCCCTTCCTGGGAGGTCCCTTTTTTGTAGTGCCTATTAGGTTTTTCACGGTCTCGTTTAGATGCTGTTGCACCATCTTTACCATCATTCTCAGTTGGCTTCACTTCCTTACGTGGCATCTTTTTACTTTCTCCTTTATCGCTTGCTTTTTCTGTATTAACTGTTTTGTAGCCTCGTTTAGATGATATAGTTGCTGCGTCAAACATTATTTTCAAAGATTAGTCAGAATTATGAGGAATAGCAAAGGCTGCTTGCTACTTATAGAGATGAGCTGAAACCTTTTAATTCTTAAAAAGCGTCCTTTAATGTGGATTTTTAAGTAATAACATTCGGATGACTAAAGATATTAGTACCTGCTTCATCATAAATAAGATAGGAAATTGGAAACCTTTTTGAATATAATGAAATAGAAAATACAAGACTTCTTAATGAACGGCCAGGTGACGTATTTAACGGTAGTTTCTTGCTGATACTAATACATTGTCTCGGTTTATTTTGCTCTGACTCCAGACAACAAAAAATCGAGTAATTTCCCTCAATTTAGATCACTTATTGGACCCAACAGTATGAATTTTAAGAATCCGACCTTAGATTCGTTTTCAACAAACTACAAAAAGCGGTGGGTATGGATTATTATGCAAATATAGTTTTTTTTATACATCACATTAGACTCGTACATCATTTTGTATTTTTTGAAAATAAAAAAAATATTTGAAAGTCAGCATTAAATTACTGATGTTGCAACTGACACATCGCACAACCAGTTCAATACGGACACAAATGCAAATTTTGTTGTTAAGGAGTTATGTCCAAATTATCCTCTCTTTTGAAGTCCTATATCTTCTATTTAATGCGATAATGGTACATATTGTGTCTAGAACAAGCGATTTTAAGGTCACATAATTCCAATTTGTAACAACTAATAATAATGATCAAATAATCTTTAAATCTGCCATCTTTTAAATTTTAACTAATTGTTAAACCTCCTCAGTAAACATTTTAAGACCATCTCAAATCACAGAGTCGAATACTTGCGTGTATAGCTGCCATATTGGACCCGCCATTTTAAGTTTTAAAATTTTGAGTCCAAATTCATCATAGTACACTACATCATTATTCTACTTCTTTAACTATCATTCTTAACTAAATTTCGATTACTCTATCTTGGTGAAACAACGTTTCACGAACAATTACAAGAACAAATTGGTGAAACAACGTTTCAACGGAATTTTCGAAATAGAAATCGATAGTGTAGGAAAATGTTCTAGTTCTAGAGAGAGGGAAAGTTTTGCGCACTCGCTGAATTAAATGCGCACCGCTTATCCAAGGCTAAGTGCTCTTACGCTCAAATCACAGTTTAAGGAACGTTTCATAATTACCCGGAGCTAATTCTAAACACTTTATGAAAATGCTACTATTATATAGAAAATGCCAGTAAGTAGTGTATAATACTAATAGAAGAACCGTATGACTATACAGGGTGTAACTATTATAATTAGAAACCTCGTAATGGAGGGGGGGTTAAACTTTTTTTGTTCATTTTAAATTTTTTCGTATTTTTAATGTAAAGTTTTCTCGAAAACTAGCAGGAATTTCTCGAAAACATGTTGATTAAGAAAATATGTTCTAAATCATTACAGCTATTACGAGATTTCTAGTTCTATTAGTTACACCCCGTATAATATGAAAGATCGACTTAGGTTACAACAAGTCCACTTTGCCACGTTTTATCCTGAAAAATAGTTTCCAAAGAGATTAGTTTCATTTATAAATACACTTACTAAATAAAAATTGAAAGAGGAATCAGAAACACAGGCAGTTAAGTACTTGTAATTTTGGCGACATTAATGTCTATGAAAAGTGAAAGTATTTTTTCTCTCGAATACAACAATAATTACCATGAAGAACAACATCGGTGTGTAATTAAAAGATCAATGTTAATTATCGGCCCTTATTTATGATCCTGGTTAAAAATATCTGCATATTTTATAAGGTATACAGACCACAAACCACAGAATCGATTATGCTATATTGAGGGACCACCTACTTTTATGTAATAAATAATTAACAACAGTTAGCAAAACACCCGTCACCGGATTTGCAATGCGATTTTATCTACCACGGAAGTTATAAATACTTCACTTCAAGTCACATTTGTTCAGCTTAGGCTCCCTTTTTCTTATACTTAATTAATTTGTAAATAAAACGGAATGTGTGCTTTATATACACATAAAAGATCTAGATTTTTCAATTTACCATAACAAATTTTGTCGTTTCTTATAATGAATTATTGTTATAATATATGTAAAACGAACAGTTTGCTATAGTTATCTGTGTGTGTCTTATAATATAATAGGAGCTCTTAAATGGAGCTAATAAGCGTTTCGCAAACAGAATACATCATCAAATCTGGAAGGAAGACAAAAAGTTGGCATCTGTATAGCGGACGTTTAAGTATGTGTATTGACCGATAAATATCGGGTACAGGAGGAACAAATTTATAGACAGCTCAAGCGAAACTGCCGTCTCGATTTACAGCCTTTGTAAGTTTTTCAATGTTGTTTGCTGTGCAATTGGTGAACCCCGCGTGTCTTGCATCTGTCTTGTTTTCAATTATTCATTGACTTTTTTTGAAGAGAAATGCGATTTTTGAACTTTGTAAATTTGTATTTTGAAGAGATGTGTAAATATTTATTAAAATGTTTAAGGGAAAAGATGTACGAAAAAGATAAGCATCAAATAATTAAAAAAGTAGTAAATCTTGAATTAGGCACAATAAGATAGACGTTGAAAAATTAAGTATCTTATTCTTTTTATCGACATTATTTATTGTAGTACAGTAGTAAAATACAATAACTTTATAATTAATGTTATGTGCAACATAAAAATACTGCGTTTGTAATTATGGATGGCATAGTATAATATCTTAATAGTAATACAAAACAATTGGCGCAAAAAGTTATTTATTGTATAAGCAAGAAATTTACAGATCTCAGCGTAAGGTGTAGTTTGTCTACCGACGCGCTGTGGAGAGAAACGATTATACAGAACGCTAAAATATAAAATTTTCCCGTTCATAATGCAATATGTGTCTTATGTTTCACTTGTATATTATTTCCTGATAATACCTGTGATACGAACTATATAAACAACTCCATTACATCTAGGGTATCATAAGCGGGCGTTATAGTCTATAACGCCCGCTCATCGTTTACATTGCGATCTGCGCCGGCGTTACGTTCAATAGCAATTTAGATTATTAGGCCAAAAACTATATTGTACTATGTTTGGGTACGAGTGTGTTGCAACACAACAATTAACGTGTATTTGCAACGTAGTTTTGGGGCCCGTGATCCACGAATTATTTTGTGCCGACTTCTGCAGAAATTTCTTAGATACAATTAATAATTTATTCTTTAGATAACGTGTGCTCTTAGGACTTTAATGTTTTCATATTGGTAACAACCAACAACAAAAACATTGAAATTAAAATTTCATATCTCTGTTTGACTTTTGCAAAAATAAACAGCGTTATTGGCAACGCCAACAATTATAAATTAAAATTAATTTTCTACTTGAACATTTTCTCGTGAAACATAAAATTCTGTTCGCACCACGAGCGTTACTAGATGATAATGCCTATTGGTCGACTTCCATCCGTCGGGACCTTCAGGCCCTCGGGCTAGAACATCGTCACCTTCTTGGCATTATCATCACTCTAACGCCCTTGGTACAAAAATAACTATTAAAACCTAATAACTGCTATAAAATACCAAGAACCTAATAAAATTGTGCATAATGAGAAAAAAAAATTTAGAATAGTGAGCTTAAATATCTGGATTTTCCCGCGTATCTGTGGGAAAGGTATTTTAGTTCCAAAGTATAAAATATGAGGTCTTAACAACTACCAGGAAGTAGAAAATTTACTTAGAATAAAATTTCTTTGTAAGTACGCTGTAGCAGTTTGTACAAACATTGCACCAGGGCGAATTATAAGGCACGACGCCGAAGTCGGAGTGCCTCAATCGCTCGAGGACGATATGAGCATTTTACTCAATTTGTACAGTGTAAAAATAGATCGTAAGTCTCAAAAAAATATATTTAGTTCTTTTTTAAAGAAAAATCATCAGCTGTGTCAAAATTGTAATTGTATAATTTTGAAGAAATTTAACAAATTTTTCTGCAATTGAACATGTTCAAATAAAAAATTGTTAGTTCTTTTTGTAGAAGAAAAAATTAAAAATGGTATCTGACATGGTATCAAACCTGTGACGGCAACTTAGTTTACTACCACCTCACTCCTGCTACTTGAGCAAAATCATATTAGCGATCGCGTTATATACACTTACTAATTTAAAAGTGAGTTGTACTTTTTGAATTATTTAATGTTCATTCTTTAATAAAACTTGTTATAGGTACCATTTCACTGATCATGGTGTTTTTCAATATTTTAGGTAGTACTATACTAGGTAGAAATTTAATTTTACTCGCTTTTACTTTTGTTGTTTATAACAGGAATTGTCAATAAATAAATTACAAAGAAACAAATGCAGCAAACTTGAAGTTCATTGATTGGTTGATATCAACGTGTGAATATGAAATTATATCCGTACTGCCGAAAGTTGCGTATCACTGAAATTTTATATCAAAAACGTTGCCTTTCTTAACTTTGCAGTTTCAGTGCAGTTAACTTTGTAATTATAAAACTGTTTTGCACAATAATCATTCTTGTTAATTGGACAAATTATTAGTGGGCTAACGATTAATATATATGTAAGTACATATCCGTCTGCATTTTACATGTTCAAAATTGATTCCTTCCAAATTATTCATCAAGTCCTTATTCTTTCCAAAACTAACCAACCTGGATGGTGAAGGAACAGAATTAAGGGCAGTAATCATGACAACGTTCCTAAAAATATAAAATAAGTTAACTCCAGAACTATTTGAGGACAGCACTAGTACCTGTGACACAATAATCATCGTTACACGTTAGTACATCAATAGTACACTTTTTTTTTAATTCGAGCATTTACCGTATCTTTTATGGATAATCGTTACGTTATAAGACGCTATAATATTGCCTTTGCCCTTTCAAAATTTCTACCAACCAAAGAAAGAACCATTCATCGATTCACCAATGCACACTGCGGTTGTCTTCATATTCAGGTAAGATCTATGAAAAATTCTATACGTTGGATATCACAAGTGCTACAATCAATCCAGTTGCGCTAGATGTATAGTCTTTAGGTTTGAGAAAAGGTCAACATTGAATGAAAATATTGTAATAAGCTTATGTAATCTAGACTTCACTTCAAATTAACAAATAAACCCATATGCCTTTGAAACACATAATTCTTCAATCTATGTATACAGACAGATCTAGCTCTCTAGAATCATGCAATGAAAGCAGTCGTATTTGCAAACCACCCATTCGCTTATCCAAAACGTCCAGAACTAGGTTGTGCTTCGTAGGCTGATATAATCGTATTTATTTATGTTATATTTATCTAAGCTTTAACAGCACAATAATTATAGTTATTAATACTAATACGAAAATAAATATCAACTCATACATTATTATATTTGTTTGAAATTGTTAATAAGAAGCAACAAAAACAATTCTCTAACTGTAAAAAGTCAAACCATAATATTAAATCACATAAACATTTACACCAGAATCAAATTTGAGCACCTTTAAGAACTAAGTTTTTTAATTATTATTAGACGAAGAGTTTCCAGAGGTTCAACAAAATAATTTCTTTTTGAGTCTGGACACGTTCAGGTGCACTCTTTAGAATTGTCTGAATTTTTTGCATTTCCTGACATGAAAGCTATTTTTTGTAAAAAAGACGGATTAATTCTTCCATTATTTACAATGCGGGTATTTATTTGCTGTAGTTATGTGGATATTTCCGTTACGCCAAACTCGAGCAACTTGAAATTACAAATTCCAGTTTTTCTCTTTTTTTATAAAGTAAGCAGGCAAAATGTTTCAATGCCAGAACTTGAATGTATTTTATTTCTTGTGTTTGAATATACATGCACGAAATAAAATGTTGAACCGGGTTTAAAATTATTGCTTAAATCCGTGAGTTAAAACCAACTAACCAAACTCGAAGTTGTATTGCTTACAAATTGTTCCTATGTTCGTAGTTATTTGTTGCAGTAGATTTGATTTCACATCATCACATCTGACAGCGTTCTCACTGCGAGCGATTATTTGTTTTTGAAACATCGGGAAGATGAATGCTTCTTATACCATGCGTGTACCTGGAACTATGCACATATTAAGGCCAAATAAGGACAGACGCGACTTATACAGATTGCTAGCTGAATGAACGTAGTTCCTACTTCACATAGTGTAAATATGATGGGGAATAGAACTTTAAGGCTACCTTTACACCACTAATTCACTAATTAATCTCCGTTTAGGGGAATAATAATAATGTTCCTCATATTTACCACATTCTATGATGTCCCAACAAAACAAATACTGCTTGTATCACTTCACCGCTTTCATCATGGGGCTAAGGTATACCTATACATATAGAATGCATTTAAGAACACCAGCGAAGTATTGAAGGTCTCCCCAAGCCATGAGGTCTAGCTAAGTCATTTCTACGACACCGATATTATTCCTAATATCCCATCAAAACAAAAATATCAAATGTTCAAATGTCGCCTTGTATAACCATTTAGTCGATCTTGGGCATTTGTAAACCCGATCGCGACCACTGTAGTACCTTAGAGAGCTGGATCTGTCTGTATAATCTAAACAAGATCTACCTTTATAATATAAAGATTATATTTTGTAGTTCCAATCTAAATACATACTTTTTTATTTGGAAATCATATTTTGTTTTGCCAAGCTAAGTACCAAGATTTTATTTATTCATGTGTCTTTTTACTAATTTACAATGGCCACTATTATAATGGTAAACGGAGTGGGCAGTAGGTTTCGTATGACCTCAAACAATTTAATACAACATTTCAAAATATCAGCAGCAATCTCAACCGAGTGATCAGTTATCGATATCGAATAAAGTAAATGTTTCGGTATCCCTAGGGTCATTTTAAGCGAGAGTAATAATTTGTTGTCGCTGTCAGTTTTGATATAACAGTTAAAATGACTCTTAGCCGTTTAGGTCAAATAGTACCAACTGGTAGCTGATATAAGATATGATGGAATAAGTTGGAATTTTGTACGTACTTATGTATATATTGTGTAGCTGTCCAGTGTCCTCCCAGCCGATTGCTGCTATTTAATGAAGCCGTAAATAATAGATTAATTCATTCCATATATGCAAAACATAACAAATTACATATATGCATAATATAAAGCATATCAGAATAAATTATGAACTCATTGTCAGAAAAAGAGAATGCATACCTTAGCGGCTTAACACAATGATCAAACAAGAGTTATGCGTTTATAAATGAACGCAACCTTGAAAAATGACCACGGCCAAATTGCACAAGAAGTTCGAAACTTTTAGAATTTTATTTCCCTAGGTAAAAAATTAGCGTAAACAATTTGATTACACTGATATTTGAGGTGTAAGACTTTATAAAATGTAAATACTGAAAAATAACCTGTTTTTACACGTACGTAGGAAATTAACTTGATTAACATCATAAATTGGTATTGATGGTATATTTCAAGTGTTGGTATATATCCTGTTGGTGAGAAAGAAAAGAACTCCAATTAGTCAATTAATAATCAGTAATTAGATAAAAAGGTAAAATATTTCGAGGAAATTTGATTATGAAAAGAGCCATAATAAATATAATCCTTTTAATCAGATTTTTTTTTGTAAATTAGTTACAAATTTTTTTGGTACAAAAAAAGATATATAAGAATTTTAATATTCTTTAGACTCACAAAAAGTTTCTCCAAAATAAAATGATTGGTTATTATTATAGAAAATTGCAAATAATAATTCAAACGCCTAACACTCTGCATTTTCATAGTCGCCCTTTAAAAGAATGCGAGATAATCGTCTGAGATACAAATATAATAACATAATGTGACCATATTTAAAATGTCCCAAGGAAATAAATAACGAACGCTAAAGGATTATGAAAGAGTAATTACACTTGCATGTATCAAGCGTTCCAAGTAGCCGGAGTGCCCGGAGCTGTGCGCTCAACTGCATGCAACACTGCTCTCACGCAACTGGGCAGAAGCACTCACAGATCAGGACAATTCCCTTAATGTCCTTTAATTTACATTTGTGTTATGTGCCACAAATTTCGTCAATTACCTACCCACCGTTTTTGTTTGGTAATTCTGCCCATACATTTATTTACCTTCCACACAAAACGGAGGCCTATTTAGAAAATACCGCTTCCTTGTTCGTCAGCATCATCCGTGAAAGCTGGCTGACAAAACCAGACCAACAATTTCCATAATTTTTAAATTTTTATTTAATTTAAATAATTTATAACCACTTAAGATTTCTTTTTTATTTAGTGAATTTATGAGTATGATTATTCAGTAACAGGAGAAGGTTATTTTAAGTTTGACAACCGCTACTGGGCGTTTTAATATTGTTAATTTCATTTTCCACATAACTACAAGCTAGATATTACTACTTTAGGTTTATTGTACAACAATTCTTATGGTTTATGGGTAAAGAAATTAATTTATAGCGTGTTGAAAGTGCAGGCGAGGTTACCTAAGAATAATTGAGTTTTCTACAAAATTGACTCTTATTACTCAAAGCTGCAATAAATTAAATACTTACCTTAAGTATTATTTTCTAAGCTTTTCCTTAAATGCATGTAAGGGTACACCTTTTATGTAGTGGAACACATATTATGAAAATTAATAACCTTTCCGGTAGCATTATCATAACCGCGAGTTTTTAAATGCCATGGGCAAAACGCGATTATAATTTTTATTCGAACAAGCTATAACAACATTAATGCAGATTAGTGATTGTCAAAACAAGGCTGAAAATTATTATAGTTGAGGTAGTTATTTTTCAAAAGCAATAAAATGTGTTACCTACCTAATAAGGAAATTGTAAAAAATACATAGGAAGAGAATTTATTATTTTCATGCTTCTGGGTGATGTTACATCAGGTTTTCTTTTTCGAAAAGTAATAAGTAAGTAAATGCAGTGAAATGGGTAACTCCTTTAAAGGATAAAATCAATTTTATAGAGAATTATACTAGAAGCTTACGTTTGACCATTGTTTATAGCCAATAGCAGGGTAATACACATAACTTTGTTGCATATTCGATAATCAATCTTCTATATATTAAATAAAATTGAGTTATAACTCACAAATTTTTCTAAGGATTTTTTTATTAGCTGATAAAGTGGTTTATGTGTTGACTCGTTATCTAACCAGTAATCTTTTTTAGTTACAATAAAGAAACATATATTATCGGTAGCTGCTTGCCTAACCATTTATAGCAAACCTTTTTTAACTGTTGTAACGTGTTGTGTAAATATTGCTCAGCTCAGGTCTTCCCTAAATGTATCAACTTGAGTTACCGATTTGCGAATGTGCAATTTTAAGCTTTAATTTTAATAATTACTGGTAGTCAGGCAGGGTCGGCACATAAAGACTAACTAACCATTGTTCTAACAACTGTTACTGTTAAGTTTGATTCAAGTTTGAGTTAGCAACTATACAATTCGGTCATTGCGCTTAAAATCTCCTTTGCAAATGAATCACAGAAAAAATTTTAATATTAACAGTTCTGTTATCCACAGCGTGGCCCAAAAGTTGAAATAGTACGTGATGTTACTGCTATTACACGAGCACTTTTCGAAGTTTCTCTTCGTAGAAAAGTTTTGCATGTTCTGAATTTTGAAGTTCTTCTGTTCATTAACAATAAAACTTTTTTAAGACAAATTATTTTAAAGCTGCTACTAGAACTAATGAATATCGTCATTATATGCTTTTACATAAACTTCTTCCCCTTTAATATAAAAAGCAGAGTTTTTCCAGAATTTTCTGATGACATTTAAAGCTGTGGCTCTTGCAGTTGGTCTGGCATTTTAAATTGTTTCTCTAATAACTCTAATTATTGTTAGTTAATTTATTTATTAAATTGCACCCGCATTTGAAGCGCTTTGGTAGATTCATTTGCATTAAGGAGAATTACATAAAACAGACCACTCGCTAAAGAACATACATACAATTCTAAATTCTAATTTCTATGCGCTCACAAATTATCTTTAATAAATTTTTCGTAAAAGAGTGTATTTCTCTAAGATCTCATTGTGTGTGATGATAGTTAAATAATTAATTAATTTTTTTATTTTTTCTCTGAAATTATAAGAGATATGAATAAATTATTATAATTTTTCTTTCATTGAACTTGATTTCACATTCGGTACTAGAGTCATATCAGATTTCAACTTTATTTACAAGAAAATCAGGATAACCCTCCCATCTAATAGGCGGATATGTCATTAATTTCTGCAGCCGTATACCTTGGTCTGCTGTAAATGTTCCAATCAGATTAATTTCTGTCATAATCGTCATTTTCATCAAAATTCTCCTGATAAGACGTTCAACACCTATTCTTTAGTAGATGAAAAATTGTGATGTCAGTATTACGTGCTTCTCCCATTTAATAGTGGAAAATGTAATGAAAATTATCTTCGTATATAGAGGTCTTTTGTTTGGAAGTATTTTTTGGTAAAGAATTTTGTGGTAGAAAGGAAATTCTCTGTTCATAGTTTCGAAAACAAACCTTACTTTAATCTGTTTGCGGTAAGTTATTTTTTTAATAATTCCTTTTGATTTATTTCGAGAAGCGGTTAGCTATTTAGTTTTTATTGTTAACATATAAAGTTAGTTGCATTTTTTGAAGGTTTTTTGTTTGGGATGTGGAACTTAGTGTACTCTAAACACGTGGTCTTTAACTTGGGGCTTTGCTTACCTTGTGGAAGTTGTCTTTGAATTTACTGTCATGAAGGATCGTACTCTTCGTATTCCTTTATTCTTGACTTTAATATAAAATCCAATTTCACGATTAGTAAGTTAAAATATTGTTTTTGAATATAAGTATATGATTAAAAAAAGAAAAACTTGATAAATTTGACATTCGCCTGTTTGAGTAAAATGCAGACATTAGTAACTATGCTCCCACATGGAAAAATTTAAGAAAGAAAAAACAAACCAGCTGGCGCCTAACGACAATCACACTATGCTCAAAAGAATTGGAACAGCTAAGCCGTAGTAGTAATGTAAGTATTATTTTATGTATGCTGTAGGTGACCTTGGAGAGCCAAGAAAATTCTGAATATCTGTCTGTCGACGTTCCATGAAAAATATTCCGCACGTTTAGTTTTGATTTCATATTTGGTGATAACTTTTAATTCTAAATCACTATTCTTAATAAAATTTCTTCGTATCTTGCAAAATAAAGGTACTTTACTCTTTATCTCTTTAAAGATTTAAAAGAAATTATTTATTTTTAGACTAGTAACTGATTCAATCTATGTTTGAATGAATGGTTGTTTTGTATGTACTACTTATAAACATATCAAAACGGAGATATGGTAGTCTTTTGCTAGAGCTAGTCGATGTTATTTACTTAGTTGATTCCAGCAATTTAAACAATTCTAATAAAGAACTGAATCAAACCATTGCAATACCATAATGTCTTATACTCAAAGATTCTTGTTTAGTAGAGGTTTTGTTGGGGTACGAAATTTGATTATTTGCTCAGTTAGGGTGCCTGCATATTCTTGATTAATACTTATTATGAAATAAATTAAACAATTATTTGTTAATATAAAGTAATTTACAATTTATTACAAAATATTAATTAAATTACATTTTTTATTCAGTCTTGTTATGAATTAGATGTATTTATTACAATATTTGTGTTGTTATTGTTATTAAATATCACTGTTAACGAGGGTTTGTTTAATAACCTTATCAAACTTTCTATCATGGCTTTATTCTATTTCTAACAGAATTTTAAATTTTAAGGATTCACAAATTACCTTAACTTGCCGTGGAATAAAATGTCACATTTGAGACACCGTATTGCGTGTATTTTTATTTTTTCTGCTTGTAACAGTAAACTTTAATCTTTTCATTTCATAATTAAAAATGTGAATTTTCTATAAATCGATTATAGTATTAGAGGTGATACATTACTTCATAAGATACCAAAAAAAATTGAAGAAAAAAAGCATTAGTAGGTATGGCATACCTAATATTCCATTTATTCTAGCCAACGAGTGCACAATTTTATCCAAGGTTACTAGAAACCTAAGCTTTCAGAGCATTGATATTACAAGCTGGATAATTTCAAAGGATAATTTTTCATTGTATTATTTGGTTATGAAGATATAAAATTAGAGTTGACAGGTTGAAACATAGACACGCCTTAATATAGTTATGAATGAATAATTATTGTCCATGTGATATAACCTTCACGTCCATCGCATGTGTTCAACAATTTTTTTTTCAAAGCGACTAATAAATATTAAATCTTGACCTGTTAATATTAAATTACTTTATTTGACATTTATTTTTGCAAATGATTTTAATACTATCTTACATCACAAAAAACCTTTGTTATTCGCAAAAATCATAGGCTTTAACTGAGGAAGCTACCCAATAATCATCTACTACTATATGTCCCTAACAATCTTGCATAACAATAAACCATTAACAAAACACCAAATTACACCGTATAGAATGCCAAATTTTACGAACAATTATGGAAACTGAACAACAACGAAATAATGAATTATAATTTCCGTACTACGCCATATTTTTTGTACGTATGCGGTTAAATTTATACAACATATAAATAGTGGATATAAAATAAAATAAAAACTTAACGCACGCTACATATTAATTATTGTGCATGAATACAATTCCATGTAATAATAATCGAGGCAACCAATGACTACATTTGTTTTGTCCGTCATTGTGGAAGCGAGCAGCGTGACGCTCTGGCGCTCATGTCACAACACCACCCCTTAACAAGGCCATATTGCCTTTGTTCGATCCATATTTTTCCATTGTGACCGGCATCTGCCTTCAACCGCAAGAAGAAATGTCACGAGAAAACATGTGTTGCGTAAAATTTTGCAGTGCATGCATGCGACGACAACACGGGATTCGACGAAGTGCAATTTTTTATCACTAGAAAGCATGAACGAGTAATGTTAATTAACAGTGTTGTACAGAGAGAAAAAAATACCTGAATAATTGTTGTGATGCTGTCTGTTGATTGCAAGAAAAGAATATAATGAATAACAATGTTGGGATGCATAATTATAGAAAAATCTGAAAAATCAACAAGTGTGAGAGTTAGTACTGCTTAGCACGGAACCACAAATCATTAGAGGACATGATTATTTCTAGAAATACTTATTAAATTTGCCATTTTTTTATGTGTCAAAGAGCCTAGCTCTAAATTAGAAGAAATTGAAGAATCGACTTCTCTTCCTTGACTATAACTTCCTGTTCTAGTCTTAATATAAGTCAGATCAGATCATTTACATTAGGGAGATACAAAAGACTGTACATTTGAAAAAGTAAGGACATCCAAAATGAACTTACACTAGTAAAAAACACGTATCCATTAAAAACATCAGAATCGATTGTTCAGCTGCTAAATAGGTAGGTACTGATACTGTAGAAATGAATGGCGAGATTTGATTACTTATTACTTAAAAACCTTAAAATTCATAGCTGGAGGTTAATTGGAAAGATTATATGCCCCAACCCCTTACACACATGTTTTAACACAAGTAAGATTAAGATAAACAAGTTCTTTGCTTTATTGAGTCAGATAAAAAATTAAAATTTACTAATTAGCTTAATAATTTAGCTTTTATTAAAATTCACTATTTTGGATCTGGTAAATAAATATAATGTTTTTGCTGCTAAAGTACTGTGCTTCAAAGAAGATTGTTTCTAAAATACATTTTTGTATTGCCGCTTATTTGACTGTTGCCGCTTCCTGTTCATATTACAGAACATATTATACACTGTGCCCCAAAAGTAACGCATAAAATTATTATCTTTTTTGGGTAGACATATTGAAAAATCTTGAAACACGTCGAATTGCTATACATTTTACATACATTACAACTTTGATTTGTTTCGGCTCTATGACGTTATCGGGATTTTGTTCATTAATAGCTCTTTGTAATACATATTCAAAAATAAGATTATTTCAAATAATTTTTTTGAAATTGATAAAATAAGTGTTACAATGTGACTATTTTCTGCAATGATTTACTGCACTGTGTGATCAGTGGTATCAGTTGTCGCACATCTTGGTCGTTTTACAATTTTAATAAGTGGAACAGGTGCATTTTATGCTTTTATGTGTGTAAATCAGAAAAACTTTTTTTTAGAATTTATCAAGTTTGAAGAAACTGACAGTGTAAGAGACATGCCCTGGGTTAACATTAAACTTAACATTGTACATGAATTATGGGCAGATGATACCGATAGAAGATTAGAGTTGTGTGAAATGATTTTATTTCAGACAACCTGATATAAGAAATCGTACAGTTTTTCTGATGATGCTACATTTTCTTAATCTAGAACTGTAAACAAACAGAATACACGATTTTGAAAATGAGAAAAAAAGTAAGTGTTTGGCTGTGAATAATTTCTAAGTTAATGTGACAGCGGACATTTACTTGAATTTTTGCGATTTCGGCTTATTCCGGCACTGAGAATCATTTTCCCCAATGAGGATTAGCCAGATGTACCTGCCAATGACATTTGATATCAACAAGATGGCGCCGCTCTGCATTTTTGGCTTAATGTGGGAAATTACCACTATGAGATATTTCCAAGTAGGTGAATAGGCAAAATGAAATGATTGAATGGCCACCACGATCTCCCAATTTAACACGACTTTTTTTTGTTGTGGGGTTATTTAAGAACCAGAGTGTAAATAGAGCAGACACTATTGAAGGATTGGACGCATAAAAGATGAAATTCAGAATATTACATTGGATATGATTGAACATACAATTTGAATTTAAACGTCGAATTGGTCATTGTCACACGGTTAACGGGGGTCATTTTAAGAATGTACTCTAGTACATGTACTGTAGAAGATGTACTGTAGAATAAAGTAAGTAATTATCAAAAATATATTTTGTTTCTTGCATTATTGCTTGTACCATTGTCAAAGGATAATAATATCCCTCTACCAAACGTTTGGTTCCAAGAAGATGGAGCACCGCCACATTTTAGAATTACAGTAAGAACATTTTTAAATAATGTGATATCGTCATTTTCCGGTAGCAACATTTTTAGAACATGGATATCGTACTTTGGTAACCTCAGGGGTTATACATCGGCACATGCCACTCGCTCATTCTGTACTATAGTGAGAGGTTTCAAGGAGAAGTTTTAACGAAAATGGTGGTATGATATTGATACTAAACATTTTACAAGTCAAACGCATTAACACCCCTGACATTTATGCAACCATTCTTACATGACACTGTGTCACAGTAAGACTAGATGTTCTGATTGTTTTTGCTCATTTGCTGTAAATTGTTGAATACACGTGTTTAAAGTTAGTGTGTGTTACACAACGATAAAGACTAGGCATCTTATTAATGAAAAGTATTTTAACATTTCCTACATTCTAATAGGCAAAAACATTTTACAAACTCAATCCAATATTAACGAATATGAATAACAGTCCTGAATGAGGACAAAAACAATTTACAATAGGTATTCGAGTTGTCCTCGTCCAAACTATTTTAGTCAAAAATACCAATGTATTTTTTCTCTTTTTTAAACATTTTATTACTACACTCAGATTTACTTAAATATTTAATTAAACTTATTTAACATAAAGTTAGATAAACTAATTTTAGATGTAATGCGAATTTTTATGAATAAATCAAGGGTGTCAATGCATTTTGCTTATATCTTTGATAGTATCATAGAAGTGGGCATAGGTAAAAAGTGGGTTGCTTTATAAAGTGGTTGTGGTTTTATTTCCCTTTTGGTTCTGTACAGTGGCGGATTAACCCTAGAAAAATTTTGCTTTTGCTAATATATAAGATTCCATGCGCTCCCACTCTGTCCTACTTTATAGCATTAAATAAAATGTAATGTAAAAAGATTTATTTAAAAGCTAGGCAATTGCCTGTTTGCCCAATGGTTATTCAGACACCGCTGCTGTACTTACTTTGTACTGTTTAGTTTGAGTTTTATTCGACTCTTCGTTCCACTGATACACAGTAAAAAACCAACCTAGTCAGATAACTGAGTAAAGATTTTAGAGTTAAAATTTAGAACAGAAAAACGTTTTTTTCACTGTAGCTATTTTTATAACAAAACTAATTCTCGACTAATGAAATCTTTTTTCTCTATATTACACTTTATAGTGTATTTGACAAAAGAAGCGTAAGCGCAATATAACGAGACTAACATCAAATGGCCGCAAGCAGCAGCCGCATTCGACTTCGTTTATTTTCATAACTACAAATAAAGTGCATAAAATTCATATTCAGTGTAAAATAGACAAAGATTAGGTAAGTAAAAGCAATAATTATATATCTAATTTGCAGAAAAAATATTTTAAATAGCAAAGGAGAGGCATAGAGCAGGGTGGACCAAGAAAAAAGAATTTGAAGTAAAGTTGAAATATAAAAGACATGGAATCGGATATGTACGGGTCTCAAGTCTGGAGAATGCTGAGCAATCGGAAAGCAGAGATAAGCGAAACTGTAAATGTAAACGCGATAAGCGAACCAAAATGGAAAGATTACTTTCAAAATGTATACAAGCAAGACGAGGAGCCCATCCCAACATCAACGAGACAGAGATCACGAAGGCCGAAATGGAAAAAGCAATTAAAAGCCTGAAAAATAGAAAAGCACCAGGGCCAGATGGAATCACAAACGAATTACTAAAATATGACGGGAAAAATTTAACAACACAGCTAGTGGCACTGTACAACAAAATAGTCAAAAACGGCCAAGTGCCTGCAGAATGGAAGACCAGTACAACGCTTCCTATTTTTAAAAAGGGAAAAAAGCAATCCTGAAAACTATGGCGGTATAACACTACTGCACACAACACAAAAACTTATGACAAAAATAATATTAGACAAAATCCTGCCATATCTGCACACAAGTGAGGAACAGCACGGTTTTCGATCTAACCGGTCGACCACAGACGCCTTATTTATAGTTCATCAGGTAGTGGAAAAGGCGATCGAATTTAACACACCAGCCTTTATATGTTGTGTAGACCTCATAAAGGCATTTGATCGGGCGAAACTACATGGCGCAGCAACAATATTAAGAGAAAAGAACGTACCACAACAATTAGTAAGAGTAATGGAAGACCTATACACTAATGCAACTACGAAAATACAAGTGAGAGGTCGACTAACAGATGAGATAAAATGCACAACCGGAATTCGACAAGAGTGTGCTACGCTGATGACGCGATACTTTTAACTGACTCTGAGGATATCTCCAACGACTTCTTCAGAGATTTGTGACAACAGCGAAGAAATATAACACGGCAGTATCAACGGAAAAAACAAAATAAATAGTCATATCTAAAGAACCAACAAGATGCAAGCTTGAAGTAGGAAATGAAATGATAGAACAGGTCATGAACATCAAATACCTAGGTGCAGAAATTTCTAGAGACCGCAATATCTACAGAGAAGTGAGACAGCAAGTCACGAAAGGAGCTCGAATAGCGGGATACCTTCGGGACATAACCTGGAAGAACAAATACCTAAATATCGAAAGCAAGGTAAAAATATACAAGACAATGATACAGCACATACTCGGAAACACAAACTGAGACTAGTAAAACCAAACAGCTGCTACGCACAACGAAAATGAACACTTTGAGAATAATAGCAGGAAGAACGAGACTAGACAGAATCAGAAATGAAGACATACGGAATTAATGTAACGTGATTGATGTCGTAAAATTTGTAAGAAGTAGAAGGAAGGAATGGAACAACCAAGTCACCAGGGCCGATGACCACAGGTTAATTAAAATAGCCAGAGACAACCGACCTGCAGGAAAGAGAGAACCAGGTAGGCCAAAGAAGAGATGGGCGCAGAACTGGATCTCAACCTCAACAGAAACGGCCTAACCAAACGAGAGCGTGATGAAAAACAGGTTTTAACCTACGTAGAAGAAGAAGAAGTAAAGTTTCTGGAGTGTCCTTTAACAGAAATAGAAGTGTTCGAGCTATTATGACACTGAACAAAATATAAAAGATTTTGAAGTAAAGTTTCTGGAGTGCCTTTTAACAGAAATAGAAGTGTCCGAGCTGTTATGAGACTGAACTCATATAAATTTTTTTAATATGTTTTTTATGTATACTTTGCAATGCAATAAATAAATAAACAACTTATTTTATTATTGACCCCCACCCCCACCATAAAAAAAACTACACTGATTTCACTCTTAATTTTAGTACTTCCTAAAATTTTAATCTAAATAGAAAACAAATTATACAAAAGTTTTATAGCAATCTACTATAAATAGGCAATATTTCTCCCATGTAGTGTAAAAAATTCTAAAGTCAAGAGTAAAATCGTACTCTGAAACGATTAGAAATTTGACTGTTTTAGTGTAAAAATGTTACCATAAATGATTAAAGATATAATAGTTTTAGAGTGTGATACATTTGTACTAACATTGTATTGAAGTTAACAGTATGGTCTACACGAAGGTACATATTAGATATTTTACTATCAATGAATTAGACATATACACACATTTTTTAGAATGGTCTAGTTTTAGAACTTTATGCTAATTCTTTTTACTGTGAGAGGTAATAATTATTCGTCAAAATCTCAATACAGTGATGCTTCTAATATTGCATACTTTGTTAGTTACTTTGAAACGGTTTTTGATTTATGCTTTATTAAATAATATTGTAATTTTTTTGGCAGAAAAATTTAAATCAAATTAAATCCTTCAATCTTATTCATCTAAACATTGTATAAAAATTGTTTAGTAGAATAGTTCAGATATATGAAGCTCATTTTATACATGAAATTGATTAAATAAGGAGTTTTGTTTTAATTCAAAAGTTTAAAGTGGTCAAACATGTGTGACTTATTGATCTTTCTCAGCTACTATTGAATTTCTCATAAATTACCTTATAAAATATACAAAAAGATTCTAGTACGGATAATGCAAGGCAATTTGAATTACGATGAATACAAACATAAATTATTGCAACTCCAGACGTTTTTATAAACATTAAAGAGCTGCAAACTTATATAATTATAAGCGCAGCATATAAACTAATTAGTCTAATTTATTTAACTCGGCATGTACTACTAATTATGTGGACTCATAAATATGGCTGAATATGAAATTAATGTTTGAATCGTAGGGGGCGATTATTACTACCCCATGCTCGCCCTCATTGGCCTGGTTCAATCGATCAAATAAGCAGGCATTCAGCGTTTAGAATTTCATACTATATGGTTATTAATAGACGAAAATAAAAGTAAAATTGGAGATCGATAAATAATTATGGTCGGGGGGTATAAATTACAGTATAGTGCGCAAATGTCGAGCGCGCTTAAATAAATAATCCTCATAGCACTATAATGCGATATGATAATTCCAGTTATTAGAGATATTAAATGCAGCCAGACAGTCGGCCATTTTGTAGATCGCATGTTAGTGAAACCTTGGCAGGATAAGTAATAGGTAGGCTGCTCGCACAATGATAACTGCAACTTGGTATAAAGCAATACGCGCACGGAGCCTAAAGTGGCACCCATCAATTTCATGAAGAGTGTACCAGAGGGCTTTTCTTTAAAAAAAGCTTTTACTAGAGAGAAGACACATTCGTGCTTGTGCATTTCTTAAACGTGACCTGTCTTATTCCTCTTATGTTGTACATCAATATAGACAGGCGTGTGCAAGTGCAAGTAACTCCGATGCAATAATTATTTCAATTTTCTGGTGTAATGTATGTGTATTTTCAGGCTTACAACGAAAACGCTAGTCACGTTTGACGTTTATGACATCGTGTTATTATTTTAATTTGAAAACTTAATTTTTGTTAGCTCTAACAAGCATACAATTAATGCACAGTAATTTTAAAAGCAAAAATTTTTAGGTACGGTGATGATTAGATATTCGCGAAATTGAAAAGGAGATGTGTCCCCTTTTCAGATGTGCCCTCTTTCTGACTTCGCAATTGATCTGGCAATCTATTTCCTTACACATGACCAACTTGACCAAGTTTTGTACCAGTTAGTTGATAATAAAAACTCATTTTAATACTCTTGATACTCAACTCAGTAAAAAATTGTGATAACAATAATAATTATTAACACTAGAAATTATGTTAGAATTTGAAATCTAATTGACATGTGTATGTATGAGCTAATTCTCTAATTAATTTAAATAATCAATTAAACACTAAATACATGAATAAACTGAATTAAACAATTAATAATAAATTATAATTAAATCGATTTAATGCTGTCATTTCATTAAAATCATAAAATGCGTTAATCTTTGCCATAAAAAAGTTTAAAATTTTTCACTTGACTGCAATCAATAAAGAAAAGTGTCTCTGTTAACACAACTGCTTTTTAAAAAAGAATTTTCACAATTGGTAACTTTTCAGACGGCACAGATTTGCTAATCTATAGCTTTTAACCAAAAGTGTATTTAGTAATCCTAATACTAGATGTAAGATTACAAAATAGAATGGTGTATGAGAGAAATTCGTACGGTAGCGCCATAAATCTGCATAGAATGGTTTTGACTAGTAATTTTTGTACAACTTGACATATCATTTATATCAGACATTTAAATTCCATCGTATCATTTATTTCCATCATTACAAGTATGCATTTACTATCACTGTGTGATTTAAGGTTGTTAAAATTTATGAGGTGAAGAAACAGAATTTGATTATCTTTTAGCATACGCGGTAGTATTTCCTTAATTTTTTATATTACTTTGCTGTTTCTTAATTTTTCCTACCACATGTATGTCTAAAAAGGGACAAATATAACGTACATATAATTATGTATATTTACCGTAACTCTCCAAACAACTGTTTTACTTTACGTTTTTTTTTTAGTTTAATTGATTAAAGATTATAATAACTTCGTACTATCCTGCCTATGACGTGCTTTAGTTATTTCAATTTATTAAATTCTATTAGTTGGTAAGAACGTTGAATCCCGATGAAATTTCAAGAACATTTTCTTTTACAGTTTCTTCTATCTGAGAAAAGTAAAACTGTTGTTACAACATAACATCGTCTGCCTAAGTTTTTCTAGGTTGGAAGATTTTAATCACTTTGTAGTGGATTTGTTTTCCCTAAGTTCGTTAGTTCACAACCCAACAGCGGTGTATACAAATAAACAAATCATTTCGGGAGGATGCTGAAGATTGCTAGAGATCTGAATATTCGGAGAAATCTCATCCCACCAGGTTAGTTCCTGCCGCTTTCAAAGTACGACGGCGGTTGATGCTTGTGATTGCTAGAAAAAAGCCCTCGACTCCTACGGTCATGAGATAATTACTTTCTCTCCAAGATTCAACTCTACGCCCATTTTCATCTCTCTCAAGATAACCCAACATTGAGCAGTGGCTGTTGAAGTCTCCAATTATTACTTGATTAAACAACTTTCCATATTTGGTTTGAATTGCAGTTTATATATTGGAGATTCCGTCATTCTTTTCTTTTTTATGTCGTTGGC
Source organism: Agrypnus murinus (assembly GCA_929113105.1). Classification (NCBI taxonomy): domain Eukaryota; kingdom Metazoa; phylum Arthropoda; class Insecta; order Coleoptera; family Elateridae; genus Agrypnus; species Agrypnus murinus. The sequence goes on along the minus strand of OV816029.1, from coordinate 18,162,060 downwards.
TACTGTCAGTCTTGAAATCTAGATGGATAGGCCTCCTCCAACAAAAATTGCACTTCCATATTGCCCATGCGAATATCCTAAGACTAGTTTCATACTATCTGCGGTTATTCATTTTACAAAAATCTGAGACTAAGCCTTATTTGGTTACTGGCAATCCTTTCGCATAGAAGGATATAATATTTGCAGTTGTTCCTGAAAATGACCGGTTTACCGTGTTCGTGACTAATGCACATTGGGGTTATGTTATCAGAGAAGCTTCAGTAAAGTGAAAACACGTCCCAAGGCTGACGATAGACGACAATTCTGCAATGCCTATATGAGGTCTACTTTTAAAGGGACCGGCAGATATGACTTTGCACTTTGATTGTGAGATTTCCACGTTGATTTACGCTGTGGAAACTCCGATGACAAAATGGCCATGTTTATTCTTGTCGTATGAAATGCTGCACCGTCTTATTGAAACCTTTTTAGTACAAAAAAATTGCAACCCTTCACCGTAGCGCGCAGAGCTAACTATGACTCAATTTCCCAGATAGATTATTCTGGAAGCTGAAATGGCACACCATGGTGTTACTTTCAGCAAATGTAAAGGCCACTCCTGAAATTGCTCATTAAAGTATTTGTCCTCTTTCTTTTGGACCACGGGCCCAAAAACGACAATCCGGTGAAAAATCGCAACTCCAAGAAAGTTCTGCAAAGTTCAATTCGATTGAATTTATGGCATTCTGTTCATTGCTGAACAACAGCAATTCTTTGAAGAAAACAATTCAATACTTTCAACATTCTTATATACTCCGATCTGAAACTGCAGAGTAGCTGAAAACTTCCTCTGAAACTTCCAATAGTTGC